>JBBYHK010000003.1:1172108-1188846 GCA_038382065.1 Adansonia grandidieri
CTAAATCTTTTAAAACCTACAACCAACTACTACTAGAGTTCTATTTTTTTTATTTGATCTAAATACCCTTCTTCAAATGTTAAAACCCAGATTGAGTTCCTCATATTTTGGTCCATATTTAAAGGTCTAAAGACACTGTGAAGGAAGCTTCTTTCAACCTAAAGGATATATATATATATATATGTATATATATTATCATTGAGTGGAGACGATGATTCTAACAAAGCAGTATCGGTGTGTACATTCGTGTAGTTGTCAATGCACAAAAGGTCATCTAAGTGAAGATGTGATTTTTTTTTCTAGTGTTTCAACTTCTGGAACTGGAATCCTAAGTTGGTTGCTGCTTTTCATGTGTATGCAAATGGTTCGATGATCTGGCCAAGAGAATATTACTAATGGAAGGATTTCTGCAAAACAAGGGCCCCCGGAGATGATGCTTGATCTGCAGTACTCTAATGGAAGTCACAGTGCTGATGGAAACTGGAAAGCACTTGCCCTTGGAAAGCTGCTTATTTACTGGCCCGGATGTAGAGGTGGTCTCAATTGTTCAAATGGCGCTCAAATCCTGGCGGTTCATTTTGTCTACAGGACCAGGTTCTCTAGGACCTCACCCAAGGGCTTCCTTTTACCACAATGCGGAACACATGTTTTATATGTGTCTGATCCTTGTGAACATCTTGACCAAGTGGATGAGGGAGAAAATGTAGGATTTTTCCGAGGAGCGTTCTAGTCATTCTTGGTTTCATAGTTTCATCCAACAGCTAGCGATGTGCCCGTATATTGTCATGCAAAGTTGTGGAACACGCTGCAAGCTAATAAGGTACCACAGAGTGCAAGGTGTAGGTTGGGTGCTTTTGAGGATTGCATCCAGTATTATGTCTGCCCTCAGTGGACACATATATGCTTTGGCATCTGCACCTTTTTACCCTTGTCTGATTCCAAAAAGGCATCTGAATGATCAGATTGACATGTTGAATGCAAACCAGTTTGTTTATCATCTCATGGTGTGTCGATTGACCTCGTGTTGGATTTTGGGTATCGATCGGGTGGAGACTCGGCGCGGGCTGTACCAACTTTCATTAGTTTCTCTGGATATGAAATCAACTATACCATAACTTGGCCTCTACTGATCCTCTGGTTTTTTGCTGCCTTATCTAAGCCCTCACCAAGTGTTTTGCAGAAGGGTTAGCAGCTATTACTAACCATTTGCTTTTAAATTTACCCATTGCTTAATAGTGGTCATTGTGAATATGTAATATCCTGTACTTGGTACATTTATGTATGGCTCATGTGTTTCTATAGCTTATAAGTATTTTCAATCATTCACGAAAAAAAAAACACTACCAATAGAGTTCTAGTTATAGACCACTAGGGATGGAAAATGAATAAAAAAAAACTAGGAATAATTTGTATAGGAAAAGTGTCAAAAACATTATAAATAGAAGTAATACCAATTACAAAAATGAAAAAAAATAATAAAATAAATTTGATTTTGATACATTATCAATTTTTTAATTTTATAACCAAAATTAAAAAATAGTTATAGATTATTTTTTAGATTGTTTTTTATTTTAAAAATTAACTGTTATATATTAATATCACTTGTAAAATTATCTTTACTAATAGTAAATGAAATAATTTGTAAGAAATTAACTAAGTTTTAGGTATTGCCCAATCTATGGGTTGGGCCAAATTGTAAACGTAAAAATTTTTAACTTTTTCTCAAGTCCAGGTTAAGTTGAGTTTGAGTTAGTTCGAGAACTCTATTTATTATTCATTATATTATTAAAATATGATTTTTATAATTAAATTTAAATAAAAATATTATTCTTATTATTAAATAATAATTTCAGTTGATTGACCTATATTTACAAAAACTTTATTTAAAATTCGATCCATATAAATTTAGTTTACCAGATCGAGCAATTAGCCACCCTTGGACAAGTCTAGGTGTTAGACCAATTGATCTTCATTATCCTCCACTAGAGGTGGCGAAATGAACGCAAACCCGAAAATCCACCCAAAAAACCCAAGCTCAAACCCAAATTGAACCTGATTTGACCAAAAAGTCAATGGCCCAAACTCAAAAAAACCTAAACCCGAAATGGCCCAAACCTAAAATGGCTTGAACTCAAAATGACCTGAACCCAAAAGAATCCAAATCCTAAAGAACCCAAATACCAAAAGACCGAAACCCGAAAGAACCCGAACCTGAGCCTAACCCAAACCCGAACTCAAATTTAATACTAAAAATAAATATGATAAAATTATAATTAAATAATTTTTTTATAAAACAAAAAGTTTAATTATCAATTTCATTTTAATTTTTTTAGTAATTTAATTAAATATTAAAAACTTAATTTATATGTTATATATGATTAAACATGCTCATGGGTCGAGCCAGGTTGCAGCCTGAATTTTTTTAAAATACCAAGTCTAGGACCCTTATTAAACATTCCTAGACCAGCTCATTTAAGCAAGAATTACTACTTATCACATAAAAATATTTTTTATTGATGTTTGTATATTTTATAATTAAATTTAAATAAAATATATGTTATTTTAATTTAAAATCACTATTGTGAGCTAGGCTAGGCTAGTCTAAAATAAAAATATCAGAACAAGGCCCGAGTCCAATTGGGCCGGATGAGTAGCTCGACCTTTGAGCAGGTCTATATATGATAATATAATAATTTATCAAAAAATAAATCATATCAGGAGCTTTAAAAATATCGTCAATAAAGTAAATCATCGATTTATCACATTTTCTTTAACTTAGTTAATTAGACTTATTAAATATTGAGAGTTTATATATGTTAATGGTAAAACTTTAAGCACTTCTTTAAATGTTGTTGTTATTATTATTATTATTATTTCAAGTAATGATAATTAGAGTATGATAATAATATAACAAACTAATAAGGTAAATTAAAAAAAATATGAAAGCCATAATAGATAATATCATATCAAAAATGAAAAAAATTACATTTTAGGCTAGCAATTAGACCAGCCCATGAGCCAGACAACTTATCCAACCCAGTAAGCCTAGCACGATCAGGCTTGGGTCTTAAAATATTTTTTAAAATAAAATAATATATTTTTATTTAAATTTGATTATAAATATATAAATATTAATATAAAATAATTTTTTTATATCATGAACAGTGATTTGTGCTTAAATAGAAGAGCCAGACCAAATTTAGCCTTGACCTTAAAATTGAAAATTTTTTCGAGCTGCGACTGGGCTCATGGAATCGAATTAATATTTTTTAAGCTAGACTAGGCCAAATTCGGGCCTGAGCTTTGAATTCAAAATTATGTAAAAATGATTACATTTAATATAAAATAAAAATGATATAAGATATACTCGAACCCGAACCCAACCCAAACTCAAAAAGCCTTGAACTCGAATTTGTCCAAACCTAAATAGACCTAAACCCGAATTGACTCAAACCCAAAAGAACTCAAATATAAATTAACCTAAATCTGAATTAATCTAAATTTTAAAAAATTTAAACTCAAAATAACTTAATCAAAACCCATCTGAAAAGTGTCCAAATTGCCACCTCTATACTCCACCCATGGATTCTTGTTTCTTATTTCCTCCGAAGCTAAGAAATTGTCGTCTTTCAATAAAGAGAATGGATGTTAGTGGGAAACTCAAAAAAGAAAAAGATAGATTGTATTGCATAAAAATTAAACAAGTAAATTTTAAAAGTAAAACAATAAAAAATGCTATACTTATAGGGAAAGAAACCTAAAAGATATTCTCACCAAAAAAAATGTCAAAATATGAGTTGTTTTAATTGTTTTTTGTTGCTCATTTTTTTAGTTCAAAGACTATTTGTCAATAAAAATAATTATCAATTTTCACACACCAAAAAAACCTCATATATATATATATATGTGTATTTATATATGTTACCCTCAATTCATCTATCTATAGTCTATATTTATCTATATAATAAATAATATAATAAATATAAAAGCATAAATGCTAATAAAAGTTTTGATTCATAATAAAGATATTTAAGTTTATTGTATTTTTAAATTATCATTTTAAATTATATTTATTTGTTATAAAAATAAATAAAATTTATTTAATTTATAAATAAAAATTTAGTTCCATAGAGCTGTTAATTTGGAGGGTCGAGCTAGTTTTAGGTCAGGTTAATTAGGGTTAGATCATTTTGAATTTAAAAATTTTTGGATTATTTTTGGGTTCAAGTTATTTTATTTAGGATTACTTTAGATTCAAGTTATTTCAAGTTTGGATCATTTGGTTTTGGGTCATCGGATTCTGGTCAATCGAGTTTAACACTCAAGTTAATCAAGTTCGGGTTATTATGGACTTGAGTTATTTCGGATTTAGGTCGATCATGTTTAACGCTCAAATTAATTGGTTTCAGGTCAATTAGGTTTAAAACTCGAGTTTTTTGGGTTTGATTATTTTGGATTCGGGTCATTTTGGGTTAATTATTCAAGTCAATTCAAGTTCAAATCGTTTAAGGCTTAGGTTATTCTGGTTTAGATTATTCTAGATTAAGACCATTTCGAGTTTGGATCATTTTCAGTTGTTGACTTTTTTTAATCAAATCAGATTACATCCGATTTGGATTCGGGTGAATTGATCGGATTTTTTAGGTTTAAGTTAGAATTGATAGGTCTTCTATTAAAATATTTTAAGTGAACTTATTTGATATGAAATATTTAATTTTATATTCAAATTTTTATATTTTATTTAATGGATAAAATGGTAATTTAAATAAATTTCTTTAAAAATAAAAAGCCACTATTTGCAGATAGAAACTAAAAGACTATCTCTATCTTTTCTTTCCTTCAAAACCAGAAATAATAAACAAAAGCAAAACATAGCTTTCCAAAAAAAAAAAAAAAGAATCAAATCTTCCAATTGTCTATCTCCGTTTGTTTCTGTTTGTCTCCGACACTAACTCAATCCCTTCGCTTCAAAAAAGAAAGAAAAAAATTACTAATAGCAAACAAACATTGGAAAGTGAAAGAATTTAAAAATCAAAAATCAAAAAGGGAGAGAAAATAGAGAGAAAATCAGGTATAATTCTTTTTTTTCCCCAATTTTAATCCGATTTAATCCTTTAATTTTGGTTTCAATCTGAAAGCTGTTTTTCCGTGTGCTTATCCGTCTACTTTTCTCAACTATTATTTTTTACCTTTTTTCCTTTCTATTTTTTTCTCATTTTGATAACAATTTGAGGGCTTTGTTTATCTTTCAATCATTTGATTTTTTTCGTTAAGTTGCAGCGACCCATTTTAGAATTGGGGTTTTATTTTTCTGGGTTGTCGTTTAATTTTTGATTTGTTTGCATTTTGATCTTTAATTTCCCGGTCTTTGTTTAATGGAAGAAAAGTATAATCAGCGTGATTTGGTGGTAAGGCTTAATGGGTCTCTTTTCTCTTTTACTTTTACATGTGTTCGAATATTAAAGATGTAAATTTTTATTGAAAATTCACTTCATGAGGTTTAGTTAATTAACTATAATTAATTCAATCGTATTTTTAGTTTTTTGTCCCCCTTGAATTTTACTCCATGACATTGCATTTTATTTTGATCAGACATTGTTGTGGCTTCTCTGGATATATAGAACCGTTGGTTTTTTCTTTTTTGGTACATATATCGGTGTGTTAGTTTATCTATTACGAGGTTAATGAGATGCAGTCCACAGTTTGTTGTTCTGTCTACTTTTAAAATTACTTTATCATTTTTTTTGTTGTAAATTTCTTGAACTGTTATAGTTTGATGATAGGTCGAGCCTGTTTTCGTAATGTTTTGTTGCTTTTCTTAATTTCATGTTTTATTTTTAAATATGTTGTTGACTGATATTGGAATTTTGACCTCTTCAAATGTTGGATGAATGTTAAATCTCTCCTAGATGTGTCATATCTTTCTTTCAGCATGTTTCCAGTCCTGGAATTAAGCAAATCTTATTGCAACCTTTCTTCTGCATACATATTTGTTTTCATTATAATAGTTTACTTAATTTTACTGTGTGTTTATGAACGAATGTCTTCTGGAATTATGCAGGCACATGTACCTCCTCCTGGCTACTTTGTTCAACTAGAAAATACTGATGATCTGTATTTGAAGAAGAGAACAAGGATGCGTCGGTGGCTGTGCTGTTCGTGTCAGGTAGAGGAGAATTACCAAACACATGAAAATGAGAACTTGAAGAGCCCCAAGCATAATACAAACGGTATATTACATTGATGCTAACTTGATTTGGTAATTCTGATTTACTATTAGGAGTCATTTGGACAGTTTGAATTGTGTAGTTATGTTCTTGAAAATATAGATGTTAGTAAAATAAATTTTGCAAATTATCATATTTACTTTACTCTGGTGAATGGGAAAGCAACTTGGGCATATTTTTGTATTTGTTAGCGTTGCTCAACTCCTATTTTTTCCTTTGCATAGGACGTCTTAAGCACTAGACACGTTTTGTGACGGTTGTTCTTTCACTGTCTCTATGCCTCTGCTTTTGCCTCTTGATTTCTATGCATGCAGCTCAGCACAATATATGTCTGTCATTTTGACGTTTGAAATATTGTTGGAATATTCCTTGTTTATGTGAAGAGATGAGGAAGTTCATTATTTTGTTATTACATAATGTCCTATTTTGGTTTAAATTTGCCTTGCACTCTTATCATTTAATTTCACAGTGGAAGATTTTACATTTCTAGTTCACCTTGAGCTTTTAGGCCTTTTAGGTTTGTTTATTTGAATATCATGTGCTCTTAAGAAGGGACGAGAGCAAAATAACAACTTTCAAAATGTTTATTCATTATTCAAATTTGGACAATAATAACCTTTTTGGGCAACTCCGGCTTGTTGTGATTTAGGCAAGAATTAGGGATTAATTCAGATTGACTTAATTGTTTTATATATGGCTTTTAGTTGCTAATATGAAGATTATTTTTAAGCTGTCTTTCATTTTAATTTATTTTAGTGTTTCCCAGACCCAAAAATAAAGGCTTGAATGTGTTGTCCTATATTTTTATCTGGTATTTGAAATATGAATGTCTCTTTCAAAGGTTCCTTACAATGAATTTTTCTTATTACTGTTTAATTGTTCAATTTCTGTCATTTTTTTGTTGGCATGCTTGTATTCTTAGAATAATTTCTCATTGTTCGTGCTGCATGCTTTCAGGAAATTTAAAAAACTCAAAGATAGCAGCTTCTGTCAAACCTGAAGTGCAAAAGGCGGCACCACCTATCGAAGTGCCTGCATTATCATTGGAAGAATTGAAAGAAAAGACTGACAATTTTGGATCAAATGCTTTGATTGGTGAGGGTTCCTATGGAAGAGTTTATTATGCAAACTTGAATAATGGAAATGCTGTGGCTGTGAAAAAGCTTGATGTTTCCTCTGAGCCTGAGTCAGATGTGGAGTTTTTAACCCAGGTTTCTAAGCAATTAGACAGAACGGTCTTTTCAATTTTTGTTTTTTTAATTCTTTTCATAAGCAAATTCAGGTTGTTGTTATGCCATGTGTTCCCCCTTTTTTCTTAACAATTCCACTGTACAATTTTTCTTAATTTTTCTTTCTCTAGGTTTCCATGGTTTCAAGACTGAAGCATGACAATGTTATTGAGTTGCAAGGTTACTATGTTGAAGGAAACCTCCGCATGCTTGCATATGAGTTTGCAACTATGGGATCACTACATGACATATTGCATGGTTTGTGAGGCCATCATGTTATATTATTAGTTCCTGGTTTAGATTTAGGTAATAAAAATTTTGTTACACAAAAAAGACTCTTTTAGTTTGACTCTTTTATTTTATTTTCTTTTTATAGGAAGGAAGGGAGTTCAAGGAGCACAACCAGGTCCTGTGCTTGACTGGATGCAGCGGGTAAGAATTGCTGTTGATGCGGCAAGGGGCTTGGAATACTTGCATGAGAAGGCTCAACCATCTATTATACACAGAGATATTAGATCTAGCAATGTGCTTCTCTTTGAAGAATACAAAGCCAAGATTGCAGATTTTAACCTCTCAAATCAGGCTCCTGACATGGCTGCTCGTCTTCATTCTACTCGAGTTTTGGGGACGTTTGGCTATCATGCTCCGGAGTATGCTTTCTAAGCTCTTTTATGTTTATTTTTTTTTTCTAAGCTATTTTATGTTTTATATGTTTGGTTATGTTTAATGCATCCTTGAGTAACTGCTAGGAAATTGTGCAGATGTTTGTAACTGGTCCAATATCCAGATTTATTATACTATTATGTTTTTTTATTTTATTATTATTTTTTTTAACATAAATCCTTATTAGCATCAACTTTTCCCAAAATGATGCTGCTACTTGGACTCCCTCCCTTGTTTTCCACCTCATTCATGATAGATGTACAAATGCATCTAAGGTCCAATGGGCTATATGTTCGAGTTCACTGTCTGTTTAGCTAGGATTAGGGACATGAATTTGAGGGAGTGCCATTAACTTTTTCTGAATGAGTCACTATCCTGGAGGAGCTGCACATATAGTGTATGATTATAACTGATTTATGGGTCTAATGTTTTCCAGGTATGCAATGACTGGACAATTGATGCAGAAGAGTGATGTTTATAGCTTTGGGGTTGTCCTTCTAGAGCTTCTGACTGGAAGGAAACCTGTCGACCACACAATGCCTCGCGGACAGCAGAGTCTTGTTACCTGGGTGAGTTTATTGCTTCCTCCAGGGGTGAGAAAACCGGATCGGCCGGTTATACTTGTTCACCCGGGAACCAGAGTCCAGTCCTGTCTGGTGATATATTAGAACAGGGTGATGTAACATTAAAAGTATTTTTTTAACATTTAATTATATTAATTCAAATCAATCGGGCTTGGACTGGTTGAACTGATAAATGGAGGTCACACCCGTTTGACCTCCGGCCTGGTTTTTTAACATTGGATTTCTCATCTTCTGTCACTTTCTACCCTTTTCTTTATCTAGGGTGATGGTGCATTTTTGTTTCTTTTGCATAGTGATTGATCTGTTCGGTTCAGTTTAAATTCGAACATTTCTTTTTCTCCATTTAGGCCACTCCAAGACTGAGTGAAGATAAAGTTAAACAATGCGTAGATCCAAAACTCAAGGGAGAGTATCCTCCTAAAGGAGTTGCCAAGGTATTTTTATCCCCTGTCCGCATAGCCTAAACAAGTTAAATTCGTATCGGGGTTGGGGTTTTTACTATATTTTTCATGATGCAGTTGGCAGCCGTGGCAGCATTGTGTGTGCAGTATGAAGCCGAGTTCCGTCCAAACATGAGCATCGTCGTTAAGGCTCTCCAACCACTATTAAAGGCTCCGGCACCGGCAGCAGCACCAGAGACTTGAAGAAGCAGATGAATCCCAGTTTCTTCACCTTTTATCAGAAATTTCTGCAAAGTTTGGTTTCCTTTTGACTGCAGATTTCATCAGATGATAAAATATTATATATATATATATATATATATTTTTTTTTCCTGTCCAAATTTTCATGTTATGACATTGATGCATAGGGCTGGAATGTTTAATGTGTCAGTGGTTTTGGGACCCTGGCGGGCGATGACTGCCTGATTGCTTTTTTTTTTTTTTTGAGTTGTATTTCATAAAATCAACCCTGGGATTGGGTTATCTTGTGACGCCTAAAATGATTTTATTTGTATGTAGGCACATATTTTCTTTTAAAAAAATTATTCTTTTTATACAAATCATAATACTCAGAAACGTTAGTCTTTGAAAAAAAAAATTAATTACATATGCTGTAAACATAAATATAATAGCCGGATCTTTATCTATCCGTTTAAGTTTAAGTTTTGGAGATAATTATTCACTCAATTTATTATAGTATAGAATTTTTGAATTTGAATTTTAATAATTGTTGTCCTCTTTTAATATTTTTTCATCTTGTATTTTGTTCATCAAATGATACGTTAGCTCTTTAATATTTTTTTTATATTTAAATCTATGTGCTAATTCTTTAAACACTCATATGATTTGCGAATGATTTGAAAAGCTTTGAATAGAATAATAGCAATTTTTTTTTTATCAATTTAAATTTTTAATAACTTTATTTGGGTAAATTGGATATATTTTGATCTTTATTTATATAATCTTTGTCTTTTTATAAGAATGAGATAACTCATGTTTCAAAGAGGAAATTAAATAATTAAAGTTAAATAAGTTCGTTTGAAATCGAAGCTTTAACGAAAGGTGATCGCGTTTTTTCCAACTTTGTGGCTCCTGCTGCATGTTTTTTAGTTCATTAATGATAATTTACAGCTACCTTTAATAAATATAACAAGATGCATTTTAAATGTGCTTAATATGTTTTAAATAAATATTATATTTATATTTAATAATTTATGTTATATTTATATTTATATAAATTAATTTTAAACATGTACAAATTATTAAATCTATTTATTAATTTTATAAAAATTTAATATTTAATATTTAATATAATTATATGATATAAATATAATATAAATTTTAAATTTAATATTACAATTGGATAGTACAAATTACGAAGGTCTGGAATCAAGGAGTACAAAATAAAATTGTACTGGGCTACCATCAACAATGATTGCTTTGTTACCAAATAAAAAGAAGGAAAAAAACAGGATTGTACTAGTTGTAGGCTGCATTGTGTAGTACATTTGAAGCCATGTACTAATTAAGTACTGAAATTGCTTATTTATAAATATAATCAATGCTCGAAAAATTATGGTGATAGCTAAGAGGTGGTGGTGGTGGTGGTGAAGGAGTCCAACAGGAGCGACATGAGATCACATGTGGTCGATATTAGGTTAAAAACCTTGCCCACCTCTCTTTCATGTGTTCTCAGGTCGCCCCTGCAGGGCTTTACTTTACCCTTCGATTTTTTCCTGCTTCATTTCCTACCGTTTGATTGATTTCATGCCCCATATTGCTGGTGGTGAGTTGACTCTACTTTTCCCCTTTTTTTTAGCTAAAAAGTTGGAACTTTAGTCCGTGTAAACTAAGAATTTATGACCCGATAGTTTATCTAGCACTGAAAATACTTCTTCTGTTCACTTGTGGCATCTATTTGTTGATAAAAACTAAATTACTAAAATATCCTTTGCTTAAAATTAAATATATATATATATATATATAGTTTATTTCATATTCGCACTTACTGATCCCTTTGGCCTTTCTATTTCAAGAGCTGAAACTAAACTCTAATGGGCTGTTTGGTTGGATAGAGTAGACATTCCATCCAGGGATTATTCCGAGTGGAATGACTTTTCCCTTTTTTTTTTTGGGGGGGGGGAGGGGGGGAAGAAATGGTTCATTCAAACGAAGGAGCTATTCCTCAAAAATGATGAATAGACATTCCAAGGATAGACCTTAGAACGGCTATTTTATGTTCCATGGAATATCTCGCCATCAAATTTCTGCCACCGGCAAGTTTGCTAGAGAAAAAAAAACAGTACCAAAAAGATAAGCAACAATAAAAAATTACACCAGCAGCAACAATTACAAAAAAACAAATCGGGGAAAGAAAATTTCTCTTTAGAGGCTTTCGTTTAGGTTAGTTGCAGGGTTTTGGGGCTCCAAATTTAGGGGAAGAGGAAGATGAGACAAGAGGAGAAGCATATCAATATTTGGGAGCTTTTCGTGTGACGGAAATCGCCAAAATGAAGGTGGAAGGTGCGGATTAGTTTTGTTGATCTAGACATTTTTTTTAGCATTTTTAGGAAAAATCAACTGGAAAATAAGAAAGATGGATTTAGAGGAAATTTCAGGTGAACTTTGGCGAATTTCCGATGCTGAAGAACGGCGGTCTACGGTGTTCGTCGACATCGGAATCTGGGGAATGTGGTGGTTGAGGTTATTCTTTAATCCGTTTAAATCTGATGAAGAAGGATCGAAAGAGAGAGCGAGAAACAATTTCTGCTTTAATATTATAAGAGAAGGATTTTTTAATATTAAAAATATTTTTATATTTAATTTAAAAATAATATCTCAAATTAAAAAGTATTTAAAACAGTGTTTTTAATATATTACTAATATTTTAAAATACTAGATTACGTACAATATATTTTAAAATAAAATTATAAATATTATTTCTAAATATTAATATATTGTGAAATATAATATATCAACATATTTTGACAATAGTATTTTAAGAAACATTTTTAAAAATATTATTAATAGAGTATATTAATAAAACTTTTGAATTATATTTTAATATATTTTATTGAAAAATAAGTTAAATTTTCTTAAATAAAATATTATTGCTTAATTTTAAGGTAAAAATATCTTTTTATACTTATTCTTTACATATGATAATAATATTATTTTATTATTTAATAAATCAAATTAGTAATATATATTTTCTCTCTATTACCTTTTTTATTGAATAGGCATTCCATTTTTTTATTCTATTTAATGAACCAAATGCATTATAAGCATACCTAAAGACAAATATTTTTCATTGCATTACTTTAGCATTCTAATTTTAAAATTAAACAAAATTTGAGATTTGAATTATCAGATCAAGTTGAAGTTAGACAAATAAATATTTAAATACTATATAGAGATTCAGTTTAAATTCAATTTGATCAATAAACAATTTTAATTACAACCAGTCATTTTAGATTAACAAACTTTTTTCATGAAGCTTTGGAGCTTATAATCTTATATTAGTGGAAAAACTCTATTAACTATGTAAACACTAATTAAGACACATTTCCTTTCTATAAAAGTCAGATATATATTGGAAATTTCTTACTTTCCCATTATGAATATAAAATAATCCTCTTCCAGTTTAATCATGGGAAATTTAAAGCAAAAAAAATTGCAGTAAAATCCCTTAATTTGAATTCCCACAGCTTGAAAAACAAGTTTTTCATTTTAGTTGGCCAGATTGTCGTAATATTTTGATGCTCACTGCATTTAGCAAAGCTCTTGAATATTGGCGAGAAGACATTTTCCAGTCCATCCCTGTTAGCATCATTGCCTTAAACTCTGGATAACTGATTCGACCATCCTACAAAAATCAAATCAAATCAAATCATATCAATGCAACAAAATGTATTAAATCCAGAGATTCATTGATCGATGCTGACATTGACTGCAATTTGAAAGGACTTTTTACCTACCTTATCCATGTCGACGTCGTGCATGATGTCCTTGATGAGCTGTTCATGGTTGTGACCAAGGTAGTCATGGAGTAAGGCTTCTTGCAATTCTTCGTACTCGATGTAGCCACTTTGGTTCTTGTCGAAGAAATGAAAAGCTTGAGAGAGATGCTCGTCGTTGCCAATCCTTTTCAGGTGAACTGCCATTATCACGAACTCCTCGCAGCTAAGTGTTCCATTTCCGTCAATGTCCGCCTGTCAGATAAACAAACATGCAAACAAAGAAATTTCAGATAAAACGCAGTGTTTTGATTAGGTAAATGTTTCTGTCCTGAATTCTGCAAATAATGCCAAACTAGAACTGAGTTTTATGAGTTTTATAATGGGTTAATACGTAAATTAGCCTTCAACTATTTATCTTTTTTATGATTTGATATTTAAAAAATTCATAATTTAATATCTAAATTTATATCTTATTAATAGATTATTTTAATGAATTAATATTGTTATATAAAATAGTGATATGACATGATTAATTATTATAAAATTATCATGTCAAATACTTTTTACAATGATAACGTGGCAAGATCGAGCATGACTAATTTGTCACATGTGTTAAGTCAAATATTTTTTAAAATATTAATGTGACATTTACTTATCATATGATGATTTAGTATTAGTAGGTTAAGCTACTTCAACATTCAATGTAACGGTAGTAGCTCATTGGATTAACTTTTTTAACGAAAATAAAACTTAAATACTAAATTATGGATCATGAAAAGGTATATAATTCGCAAGTAAATTTATATATTAACCCTTTTAAAATGAATTGAACTTACTGCATCCATTAACATCTGAACATCAGGATCAGCAATAGAATGTCCAATTTTTCGAAGTCCATCTCTAAGCTCCTCGAAAGACAAGTGTCCATTTTCGTCAATATCCATCGTATTGAACATCTTTGTAATTGAATCAATTTGCTCGTTTGGCAAGTTATCTGCTACCACCTAAAATGATAAATCGAGACTTGAACATTTCTTCAGAAACTTTAGCAGTCTAGGATTTGAGGGTTTAAATTAAACATCAGAAAGGAAAGCGAAGAGGAGGGTTTCCAATGGCTTACCCTCAGAACTTTCTTCTTGAACTTGTTCATCAATGAGAACTGCTTAATCCTTGTTCTCACATTTTCTCCAAGATTAACATTTCGAGCATGTTCAAAGTTTTGTATCCAAGGATTTTCTTCATAAAATACACAAGAAAATTATTATAGTTTATCCACGATCCAATCGTTGGCATCAATAGTTGCCGTAACTAAGGGATTAGCCTGTTCTTTATAAGCATCAATGCGTCAAGCTCTGATTGTGAATGTACTTGGGGGGAAAGAAATGCAGAAGATCAGGAAAAATTAATGCAAATCAAGGATTTAAATTTCGGTCTTGTCGGTTTATCATGACTGCAAACTTTACAAATATGCTATCACGATCAAGTGAAAGGTTACAATGAATGACAATGAATATCGGTGATGAAAAAAATCAAAATCACAAAAATATGACCTTGATTAAATCCCTAATACAAATGTTAGTCCGGAAAACCTGTCCATCTCAAATACTGCAACGGTGGTTATCGAGTTACATTCAAAAGTCGCTACCTTCCATGTTAGTTTGGATGAATTTATAGAACTTTCTCTACGTTAAATATCACCACCTAAGGGATAATTCCAACGGATAATAGAAGTGATGATTTGTACTTAAATGTTTTGTTAGGGTAACAAGCAGAGTAACAAGTAAGAACAAATATCATGTTGTACGTTCAAGCTAAAATTAATTGATCGAGAGACTAAAATCAAATATAAATTCATAGGCAATTCAAAATTTAACCCACGTGGTATAATACGACTCTAACAGATAAGAAAACTTACCAAGGACCTCTTGGACCGCCATCCGACTGCATGGATTGGGATCAAGCATGCTCCTCACAAGATCCTTTGCTTCACCAGAAACTTTAGGCCAAGGATCCCTTTCAAAGTCGATCTTACCTTTTATAATTGCATGTGCAATTCCTTCCTCTGTGTCTGCATTAGCCATGTCAAGATCTCTTTTAGAGAGCATCATCCAACACATGCTTTTAATTTTCAAAAAAAAAAAAAAATGGAATAATGGAGCTTCGGAAATATAAGGAACCTCCAAATTTACCTGCCCAGAAGGGAGGAACTCCACAAAGCAGGATATAGAGGATAACACCTGTACTCCATATATCAACTTCCTTCCCGTAATTTCTTCTTAAAACCTCTGGAGCCATGTAATAAGGACTTCCAACAATGTCACTAAAGCGTTGACCTGCCATTGATAAAAATAAATATCATATATAAAGGCCATGTCTACAGCAACACTAACTAAGCCTTTTCTCACGAGGTGAATGTGTGCATGTATCATTTTCTGTCATTATTTTGTGTTTAAAACCATAGTACATTGAACCCAAAGATTCAAATTATCTAATAAAGGATCAATTAGCATGGTTTGATCGGGGAAGATTTTTGATAAACCAGCACACTCTAAAAACCTTCAAAACTCAAAGTTATAATGTTAACACTAACTCACGTGTTTGGTATTAAGAGATATAAAAAATCACCACTCTTTGGTATTAAGAGATATAGAAAACCACCACTCTTAAGTACTTCTCACAAAAGGTTTATTCTAATTGGTTCATGCAACCACCTTTAACAGATAGTATCTAGTAGGCTTGAAGTTTGAATTCTAATATTAGTAATCTTTTTCCTATTCCCCAAACTGTGATCTCTTTTGTAGAAAAAAAAAGATATATGTTCAGTCACCATGATCAAGTTATGTTAAAATGGAGAATCAGGGAGTCATTTTTTTTTGGTACAAAAGAGAGTTGAGTTTGGAATAAGGGAAGAGGATATAGATACTAAAATTCAAACTTTAAATCTATTATATATCATCATTCAAATATATAATATGAATTAATTAAATTAAATTCTGAATCATTTTAAAGAGTCATCTAAGAATAGGGGGAAAGATCCATATAAGCTTACCAGGTTCATAGAATATGGAAAGGCCAAAGTCAATTGCTTTTATTGCGGCAGTTTCACTTCCATCTGCCAACAAGAAGTTCTCAGGCTTTAAATCCCTATGTATCACTCCATGTTCATGGCACACCTGCAACAAATATTTAATAGATTAATATTATATAATTATAATCAATTGCAAATTTTTATGAAATTTTGCTATGAAAGTTAATAATTAGAAATTTAAGTTAACCTCTTATTTTCATGTAAAACAATTATAGTAATCAGTTGAATAACCTTTTGTCCTTTTCATTATTTGTTCATTTTAATAAAAAAATATTTTACTTTCTGTAGTTTTGCTTGTTAATGACTTTTAAGAAGTAAAAACCAGCCTTTTCAAGCTAAAACCAATAAAATACACAATTTGTAAGCTAAGAAAAAAAAAAAACCAAATATACATATATATATATATATACACACACACACACACACACTAGAATATATCACACCCAGCATGGTGGGTGAAAAAATTAATTTAAAAAAAAATATTTTGTTTAAAAAATAATAAGTTAAAACTAAGTGATAGTTTATTTCAAGTAAGATGTTATTTTGTT
>JBBYHK010000003.1:1194353-1206310 GCA_038382065.1 Adansonia grandidieri
ATATATAATATTAACTTAGTGCTTACCAACTATGTATCTATATTGCTTCGATTTTTTATTTTTTATAGAGCATTGGTATTTGACTCATATATATATATATGTGTGTGTGTGTGTGTGTGTGTGTGTGTGTGTGTGTGTGTGTGTGTGTGTGTGTGTGTGTGTGTGAATATGTGGATACAAATCACTTAGGACTCTATATATGAAAAACTTTATAAAAAATTGAACATACTCATATTTAATTATTTACATCCGAATCCAAATAATTAAGCTTTTACTCGGACATTCCTTTGAGGTTTTATTCGATCTATCTCTAGTCTGTATGACTTAAGGGAAATATTGAAGAATAACATCATCTTCAAGATAAATTCAAGAACTTACTCTGATGTTGCTTTAGGATAATTATAATTGTATCCGGATGCCAATGAACTTCAAATCTTGAAAAACTCAATGATCATCTTCAAACTTTGAGCAGAATATCAATACGAAAATAAACTTGAAGCAAAGACAAAATCAAAGGGGAAGGTAGGAGCCTCGGTTCTTTCGTTCTTCAAAAATTTTTTTAGGTGTTTTCGAAGTAAAAAAAAAATTCTAAAAATTTATATTTTGATTCTTTTTTATTCTGACTTGAAGGGACATTAAGAACATGAATCAAACTTGCTGACTGGCGTTGCTTCACTCAAGTGAAAAAAAGGCAGTTCATATTGCAAGAGAAGGATCTTACAATCTAAGGTCTTACATTGTAAACTTAAGTTTAGGGTTAAAAATATATCTGAGTCACTAAGTTTGAGTCTTTATGAGAAATAATCGACAGTTGAGTTTTTAAATTTACGGTAAGATTAGTAACGCAACACTTTCACATTCTGCGTAAAGTATATTTAGAAAAAAATTAAAACGAAACATGTAGTAGTTTCTAATTTACTGAATTAAAAAATTTTACCATTAATGTATCTATTTTATGAATTCGGAAAGTAGTATTAAATTCAAATTGTTAAAGTTTTTAATATATTTAAATATTATTAATTAAAATTTTACGAGATATATTATACATAGTATAAAGATCTAAATCTTAAAAATAAAACCAACTCTGTTATGAATGAAGCTCGAACTAAAAATTATTCAAATTTGGAAAGGATCAATTTGAATAAGGCAAATTGATTGGATGTGAACTAGCCCAATTTGCCTAATTTTCTGCTCTATGCACACTAGTTTTTTAGACACTTGCATCTACCATGAATGATTTAAAATGTAAATACTATAAATTGTTATAACAAATTTTATTAGTAATTTTTTAATTAATTAATTTGATATAATATTTTTTAAAAATATATAATTGATTATTTAATTAGAAGTTATTTTTTAAATTTTTAAATTTTTAATATAAATATCTTATTTCAATTAGATATTATAAAGATGATACTCACAAAAATATATTATTTTTATACTCAATAAAAAGTTATATAAAATTCTACAACTATAATTATAAATTTTATTATTATCTTTTTACATTTATTATCATATTAACAATTATTTTTTATGTTGCATATCATTTTATTCATAATATTTTTTACTTGTGTATTATAAATTATTTATTACTATGTTGTGAAATGTTTCTGTCATTAATCGATTATTACTATCTTATCAATTACTAATATGTTACGCATTATGTACTAAAATAGAATACATATTTACTAAAATAATATATAGTAAAAAATCAGCAAAGTTCAATAACTTAATATTACAAAAATTTGTAATTATAGAGTTACCAAATAGCATAGGTTTATAACGTTTTTTTTCTAGTAATCTTGGTTTGAAAAATTAGTAATAATGTCAAAATATTTTCCTTTTTTTTTTTGTAAAATAATATAATAATTGAGATAGTTAAATATATCGAAGCTCAAACTAAAAATTATTCAAATTTCAAAAGGATCAATTCGATATAATGCAAAATGATTGGATGTGAACCAACCTAATTCACCCAATTGTCTTCTCTATTGAAAACTGAAAATAGAATATATATATATATATATATATAAACTAATTTTTCGACATGTGTGTCTGCATGTGAATAATTTAAAATATAAATATTATAAATTATTATAACAAATTTTATTGATAATTTTTTTAATTAATTAATCTGATATAATATTTTTTAAAAATATATAATCGATTATTTAATTAGAAGTTAATTTTTTAAATTGAATATATGGATTGTGCTGAAGGTTCAAAATCCATTTTGTTTTTTTTTCTAAAATAAAAAAATGAAATAAATCCAATGGATTAAGAATTCTGGTAAATCAATTTCGAAATGCTTTTTTCTTTCTTTTCTAGAATGCCTAATATTTGTTTTACATCTTCTATGCGAAGGTGTTCAATTTTCATAAGGTCTTCTTGACTGTTATTCAAAAGGTCTGATAATGTATATATATTGGACTTTCTGAAATAATTGTTGGAAACTCAAATGGTAGATCTGTGAGCATGATAACTTATATGTTGTTTTATATCTTCATAAATCGAGGAACTTTTACTTTATTGTATTATTTAGTCTATGTACCGAAACTGATAGCATTCGAGATTATGCAAGATTATACACAAACGATCTTTTTTGGCTCTCTCTTTAGTTGTGTATCTCTTATACTTAAGAGGTTTTCTAAAGGGTGGATCCGTAGGGTCCCAAATGAATTGGCTTATTCGAAAAAAGTATTGTTATTAGAAGATCTATCTTGTGTCTGGTACTGCATGATTCCACTCTGTAGGAACTCTATACTTAATAAAAAGTTATATAAAATTTTACAACTATAATTATAAATTTTATCATTATCATTTTACATTTATTACTATATTAGCAATTATTTTTTACGTTGCATATCATTTTATTCATAATATTTTTTACTCGTGTGTTATAAATTATTTATTACTTTGTTATGAAATGTTTATGTCATTAGTCGATTCCACATTATATACTAAAATAAGATATATATTTACTAAAATAATATATAGTAAAAAAATTAGCAAAGTTTAATAACTTGATATTATTAAAATTGTAATTATAGAGATACCAAATATCATAGGTTTATAGTTTTTTTCTAGTAATATTGGTTTATAAATTAGTAATCTACAAAATATTTTCTTTTTTAGTAACATTTATCTAATATTTAGTCATTTTAAATTTGTTTAAAATAATATAACAATTGAGATAGCTAAATATATCAAAATTAATTTAATAATATAAAATAATATGGTTATTATATTTCTCAATACAGATATGCAAGAATATTTTTAAATTAAAAACAATTTTATATTCTTCAAAATTAATATTTTTTAAAATTATTAATTTTGTTCTTGTAAAAATCTCTTAAACACTAAACGTTTCAAAATAAAAAATAAGAATATAATAAAATTAATTAACTTGAGCTTACTATTGATACTCCTGTTCCTAATAATAAAAGTAAAATGTTTGAATAAAAATTAAAAAATAGAAAATCAATGAGCTTGTGTTTATTTATAAATAACATAATTAAGTTCTTTATATAGAAATTAAAAAAATGAAATTAAAGTATATTTACTAAAATAAAGATTCATTTACGCATTAACTTAATTGTAAATTAATCTTCTGAATTAATATAATCACAAAACTTAAAATAGAACTAAAATTTGATGCTATAAGTATAATGTTACTTTTAATTAAAAAAATAGATTGTGTACTATTATGTTGCTAATTATTTACTATTATATTATTAATTATTTACTACCATACTATTTTATTAATGATTCACTATCATGTTAATCATCATTTACTAATATGTTATTAATAATTATGTATTATATTATTATTCATATACTAGTATATCATTAAGCATTTTTTACGTATTATTAATCATTTATTACTACTATATTATTGATCATATAATGTTATATAATTAATCTTTTACTACTATTATATTAGTCATTTACTAATTATTTAAAATTTTCTATTAATAATTTTATTTAGTAAAATTTTCACTCTAAAACTAATTAACTTAATGCTACAAATTAATACTATATATGAATTTACTAAAATATTAGTACTTTGATAACTTTTTAGTAGCTTTAATATAAAGAAATAAAAATAATGTGTTACATTTTTATAACTTTTATCCATCTTTTAAAAAATTTGTTACGTATTTTTTTGAACAATTCTATAAAACTTCATCAATGTATAAAGTTATTGAAATATAAAATACTTATTTAGTAAAATGATGATAGTTCTGTAACTTTTCCAGTACCTTAATATTCAAATTATTTTTGATAATTTTTATTTATTATATGATAATAATAGCTTTACATGTCTCTGTCAATAAATTCTATAAAAAATATAAACAAAATTCACTAATTTAGTATTACTAAACTTTAGATTGTTTTATAATTTTTCAATAACTTTGACATACTAAATTAGTAATCTCAAAGAATTTAAATGACTTTCATAATTTATCACTAACTTTAAAATGTATAATTATTTTTCATAACATTTATATACTATGAGAGTATATCGCTTATTAACTTTTAGGATAATATGAGTATAATTAGTTGTTAAGATTATGAATTTGTAGATAAAAACTTTTAAAAGATTCAATAGCTTTATAGTTTTTCTAATAATTACAGTTTACAATATCAGTAATATCAAATTATTTTATATTTTTTATAATATTTATCTATTATTTAGTAATCTCATTCATTTTTTATAAGAAACTTTTTTAAAAAATTAGTAATTTAAAGTTATTAAAAAATCAGATACTTAATTATTAAAATAACATATATTTTATAATTTTCAATGGTATTGATTTAGAAAATCAATACCTTCAAAATGCATAACTATTTTATGTAGCTTTTATTTACTATTTAGCAATCACCAATATACTTTATCAAATTTTTTATGAAAAACTTGATCAAATTAAATAAAAAGTTATTATAAAATAATAAATATAAAGTTTTATCATATATTTTTATATTTTATTTAATAATTTTAGTTCATACAATCAGTAACCTTAAAAAGTTTATTTCGTAGTATTTATCTAATATTTATTAGCCTCAAATATGTTTAAAATTGTGTAACAAATGAGAAAGTCAAATGAAGAAAAACTATACTCATTCAATAATTATAGTTATTATATTCTTTAATACAAATAAGCGTAAGAGCATTTCCAATGAAAATAAATAAATTTTTATTCTTTAGTTATTAATCTTTCTTAAAATAATTGACTTTTTTCTTATAAAGATATATTGATAAAAAATATTTTAAAAGATAAATAATAATAGAATGAAATCAATTAAATTTAGTTTACTATACACATGTTAGAAATAATAAAAAGAATATATTTGAAAGAAAATTGAAGTATAAAAGGTAAAAATATATACATACAGATTCATTTAATAATATATATAATCTAAATATAAAAATAAATGTTAATAAAAAAAAAGTCTTTAACATAGAAAGTTGAAAAATATTTTCAATATCAGATTTTTTATATTTGAATCAAATTATGTATAATAAAAATATTTTAATAGCAATTCAAGCTTATGAGAAATTATGTTTAATAAAATAAAATTTTATTCAAGTATTGTTAGCTATAAGCAGAATTGTATAAAGCAATGTCAAAATATATATGTGTATATATATCATCATATATATATGTTTTAAATTAATTTAAATAAATAAAATAAATATATTTTAAAAACTTATGAATCATTTGTAGTCATTAAAAAATATAAGAATAAATTATATTATTTTTTTTGTAATTCACGTATACCTAGATATAATTTACTTGTAAGTCATAAAAAAAATTTAAGCGTATATAGCTGACTTTGGCACAATAAAAAGTTACACATCACAAATAAATTTATTATCATAACTTTGTTTGAAGAAAGCCTGCTCTAGTGTTAATGACATATATTAATATTCTTTTCCAATATCATTTATATATTTTTGCTAGTTAAATAAAAGGACTTTGAGTCATTATTTACAATTTTATAAGTTTCGTGAAACTGACAATGTTTCGTTAATTTATATTTATTATCTATTTATTTTTTAATTTAGAGTAAACACTATATTTTAATTAAAATAGTTTAATTTTATATAGACCTTATTTTAAATATTTAGTCGATTTAAATAAATTAATAGAACTTATAAATTTAAAAAAAACAAATTTATTTATTTATCTTATTATTTATAATTTATAAGTTTTTGAAACTTAGTGCTTCATCAATTTACATTAATTATCTTCCCATCATTTCGTTTTAGAGTAAACATTTTATATTCTCACTAAAATAATTTAATTTTATGTAAATTTTATTTTTTTAATATTTAATTTATTTAAATTTAAATAAATTAATAAAAATTACATACTTAAAAAGAAAAAGTTTACTAATTTTAAATTTATTCAATATCATGTGAATTTTATTTTAAATATTTATTAATTTAAATTTAAATAAATTAATAAAATTACATATTTAAATAAAATATTTTTTAATTTTAAAAATTTTAAATATATTTTTATCTCACTTTTGAAGCTCATTCTTTCTATGCATGTACATACATACACATACAAAAACGCATACATCCCCAGCACCCTCCTAAAACCCCAGGCCGCTCCCTCTCTGTCTCCCTGTTTCGATTCTTTCTTTCTCAATAGTGGCTAATGATCCGATGGATTCTGATTCGCAAGTTTGTTCCAAGCGTAGAATAACTATTGACGCCGAACAACAAGAAGAAACTCTCCTTCAACCTCAATTTTCCCCTGCTCTCTCTGGAATTACTGCCCTTCACCACCATCTCCACGGTTCAACCCCTCAAGATCGCCAAGAAGAAACAACTATGGATCAGAGCAGTCCAAACAAGAAAGCTAAGTGCTTTTCCCTTTCTTCTGAGGGAAACAAAGAACTGGGTCTTAATTCTTTCACTGAGAAGAATGTCTCTCTTGCTGGGTCTTTTGACAAAGAAAGTGTAGATAATGTGGAAAAGAAAAAGGGTTCTGCCATTGGAGCTGGTGTGGGTTCTGTACTTGAAGCTGATAAGAAAGAACATCAGGGGACTTGTTTGGAATGTGAGGAGAAAAGGGCTGTCAAAGGGAAAGCGTTGGAATCTGAAAATGTCTTGGAAGCTGAAAAGAAACGACTTTTGGATGAGCTTGAAGTTGGGAAATTTTTTGGTGCCAAAACCAGTACGGGAGACATCTCTGATTTTGCAACAAACTCGTCCAAGACTGATGATGAAAACAACATTGGTGGTACCAAAGGACTTGATTTTCCTGTTAGAGGGTCTTCAAAGATTGAAGTCATCGATGATACAGCGTTGATTGGATCATATCCAATCTCCGGAACTGGAAATGGCAGTGTAAAGGATGAGAAGAAGGGGGAACAGGAAATTGATTGTAAGAAAGCTAAAAGATCAAGAAGAAAGGGAAAGAATTCAAAAAAGTTTTTAGGGGAAGCTGTGAAACATATGGAGTCAACTAAAATTGTTGAAGCTGAAAATACTAGGACTCGAAGTAAGATAATGTACTCAAGAAAAGAGTTAGAGGCCCTGAGGTTTACTAAGGTTGTGGAACAGCTGAATTTTTGGAGGGATGTATATAATAGTCTTGGTACTGATGTGATCAGAGAGTATGAGAACTTGGGAAGTTGGAAGCATCAGAAGAACATTGGTTTGAGCTCCGAAAATCGTCGTCGTCAAATTGGAAAGAAGGCAGAGTCTCCTGCAATTATGAGTATGTATTTATCTCTTTATTCTGATGTGTGTTTTCGTCATTTAAGTATGGCTTTGGTTTTAATTATCACTAATGCAAGAGTCTAAAACATTAGTTTTAATACATCATATGGTAGAGTTTTATTGCTGTTTTTTGGGATTATGGTTTCCTGCTGCAAATAAATACATGAATGATCTGTTGTAGTTCTGATGGTGACAGAACTTCATCAGTCTTTTGAATTTTATAGTGTAAGATATAGTGGTAAGTCTTGAGTGGTGCCGTTGGTTCTCTTCTGCATTTATATTTAATTTTGAACCTTTTATAACATGTTTATTTCTTGGAATGAGGCTGTGATGTATAGTTTTATGCCAAAGGTGTGATTATTTGAGAAAGAGCTCATCCTTGTTTTAGTCTTTAACTCTCGAGCGATGAATGATTGAGATTTTGATACGTAGTATGGTAACCTGGCATAAAACATGGCATAAGTGTAATTATTAGGAGAAAGAGCTGATTGCTGTTTTAGTTTTTAACTCTTGAGCATCAATGATTGAGGTTTTTGATGCATAGTCTGAATAACCTGGCATAAAACATGGCATACTTTGAGTGTGGTACGATAGGTCTCAGTGGGTCCTAGAAACAAGTTGTCAGTGTTTCCTTATATACAGGATTAATCTTTAAGGAATATCATCCGATATGAGAGTTGGACTGTAAGTTTTTAGTTTATATTTAGGCGCTATACCTCTCATACCTGGAAATTGGAGATTCTTTGTTTTCATAATTATCCACCTGAAGCATATGCAACTATTCCTTTCCTACTTATCCGTCTAAGTTTTAGTTTATATTTTGGCACCATACCTGTGGTAACTGAACAATGGGGAATTTTAATTCTTTAGTAAGGTAGAATGTTCTTGCCCAGCTGTTTTTAAAATTCATTTTGCTTCCCATTTTTCGTAGGCCTCTTATTTCACCCCATTAGTTTTTCATTCAGTTTCCACTAAAGCTGGGATTTCATATCTGTTATGAATCTAGGCTATTATTGTTCTTGTCCAAGTTAAACTTTGTTCGTACCATGCTGACAAAGATTTCAATTATATTTTACTTTTAGTCCAGATGCATTTCTTAGTATTTGGTGCGCATTTCTGGTTGTCTTGATTCCAGCAAGTAGATTATTTTTTCTTGTAACAGAATTTTGGCTAGTTTAATAGTGAAAAATGCACTTTCACTTCAGGTCTTCCATGTTTTCTAATTTCCCTCTTTACTATTTTTTTATTCATCCCTGGAAATATTTCCTACCAAAAAAAAAAAAAAATCATAGTTTTATCTTTCAAAAAAATTTAAGCTTTTCATCCTTGTTTTATTCAGTTTGTTTCCATATAGAAAACTGGTGTCTTATAATTAATGTAGAAGCTCATAGACATTTTGAGTAGTTTGTTCTTCCATCGCTAGAATCCGGCTCATTTAGTGTCAACTTGATGGGTTCATTTTCTGTTGTCACAGGCGTGGTTGCTGGAAGGGGAACAAGGAATGGTCTTGATATCTTTGTACATTGAAGAATGGCCTTGATCCGCAAAAGACCTTATGTGAATTTTCTTGCGTGTGCTTAGGTGCATTTTATCTGTGTTTAGTTCATTTAGGCTATTGTACATAGAAGTCTTGCTGTTGGGTATTTTCGATTCTAATTGTTGGAGAATGGGTATGAGTAGTAGTACATAACTAGAAACTAATAAAGTGATGATATTCTTTAATGAAATTCAACTTTTGAATGCCTTGCAAATTAATGAGAAGAGCTTTTATTAGCCGACGCATGCTGTTACTTGCATATTTGTATTGTTTTGCCTTTTCTTTGGATCTGATATTTCGATATGCATAAGCACTCTTTAAATTTTTCCTTCGCTTTCAGGGGAAGATTATTCTGAAAATGTGAATAATGAGCTAGAATGCATGGAGGATAATGAGACTGAAACTATATATCCCCTCAGTCTTACTTCTACTCATGATGTTGAAGTTGAAGATGACTTTGATGTAGACGAAGAATGCATTGAAGATGATGACAGTGATGAAGATTACACTAGCATTCTTAAGCCAGCTTTCATGATAGAAGGGGAGCCTGACTTTGATTCTGGTCCTCCGGAGGATGGATTAGAATATCTTAGGCGTGTCAGGTAATCATTCTTTATCTTTAATTTGTTAATTAATTTATTTAAACCATGCCCAAGAAAGCAATGTTGCTTCGACTCTTCATTTTTCTTGAAGTGTCCTTGTTTGACACTCTTTTGGATATGGGTATGGGGATACGACCCTCCAAGGACACTTAAATACATGGAAAAACTTAGAAAAAATTGAACGTACCTTTGTCGACACATATTCATATCTGACACTCGTATGCAAGTCCAAGTAACATCAAAAGAAAGTACAACAGCTCCGAACTCTCACAAATATGTTCTCATAGAATTGAAAGAATTTGCATACTAATTGGTATAAGAGCTGTCTTCCCCTGCAGCTCAACAACAATTCAAGGTTGGACTCCAGGAAATCTGAACATAGGTCTTAGTCTGACCAATTTAAGATTGTTGGAGTCCGGATGATTCAGCTGTAACAGTTGCAACCCTTGCTTAGGGCTTAGGTCTGAAATATCATCTACCACTTGCCAATTGCCATAGATTCCTTGTCAATTTGATGCAAACCTCCCTCGATGTCCCATGTTATGCCAATTATGCCATGTCCTGCATTAGAATGGTTTTGATCATCACCGATACTTCCACAAGTTTTATCTCAAAATTTTGTTGCAATTTCTCTGCTTATTGCATTGGGTTTATGGAGCTGCTGGCTATGTTGCTCTGACTCTTTATTTTTCTTGAAGTACTTTTGCAACCATGTCTGATGTTTCTAGATATGAGTGTGAAGATATAAACCTCCAAATTCTTGGAAAAATCACTCATATCCAGCATTTACACCAGAGTCGGAGTAAATAGACTGCAGAACACAAATTTGTGTTCGTTTTTGTTGAGATATTGAATCATATTGGAAACCTCTTTGACATTGTTGCACTAAATTGTGAAATTGGGAGTCTAGTTTTAATTTGAGTTACTTGACCAACTGCCATGTGGGAGATTCTTGTATTGCAAGATTGAGTTATTTCTAGGATCAATACAACCATGTTTTGATTGTATCAAATTAATGTAAGTCCTTTGATTTCCTGTGTAGGTGGGAAGCTGCTCAATTTCCGAAAGTAAAGACCGCCAAGCCTGACAGGACGATGGTGGAGAAGGAACAAAGTGTTTATATGCCCCAGATTCGAGAAATTGCGAAGTGCCCTGAACATTTACTGCCATTGAAACAGTGGGAGGAAGCATTTCTTGCAGATTTTTCGGAGCTACGACTGGTATGTACTTTTGGCCCCCATTTCATTTCGTGTTCTCTTTACGATGAGAAGAGCTCTGCATTTTTCTTGAAGTATCCGCATCTAGTAGATATTTGGACTTGGGTATTAAGATATGACCCTTCAAGGACCTTACTAAGTACTTGACAAACTTTAGAAAATTGAATATACCCATGCCGGACACATTTATGTCCGAAACTCACACTTGAGTCCTAATAGCTTAGTTTGATGTTCTTTTCCGCCATCATCCTCTGACTCTGTGTGCTAATTGAATAATGTTGAAATGAAACAAGGAAACTTGAAATCGGATATTTAAATGATATAAAGTGCACATTAAGTGAACCAACAATCCAAGTCCTTAATAATTCTTACTTCAAACCTTTTCCTTCCTATTTTCCGAGCATTTAAAATGGGGTTTTTCCGGTTCAATGGAGCTTATAGGAATAAGAAAAGCTTTCATTTTTCTTGAATTCTAATTGTAGAAATTCAAATAAAACAACTTTTTTTTTTCCTTTCCATATTATTGTCCAAAAACATAGGTTTTTTTTTTTTTTTTTCCTACAAAGGAAGCCGTAGTTTGGAGATACAAAGAGGGTTGCAGATGCTAGAATTCGAACTTAAGACTTATTGATGTTACTTTTCACGGATAGTTGCATGATCCAATTGAGCTAAGCTTTAGGTTCATAGTTGTGTTTTCTTTATAGTAACATTTGGTGATAGAAATCAAGAGAAAGTAGGTAAGAATGCTTTATTTCACGGTTGTTGAATATCAGCCTACTCTAAGGTATTTATACAAGAGTTTAGGTTGATTATAGTTGACCAGAATTTTAAAAACTAATCCTAGATAAGATGGAAACTGT
>JBBYHK010000003.1:1281650-1291776 GCA_038382065.1 Adansonia grandidieri
GTTGGCTTAAAAATATGAATTTTAAATTTGTTTATATTTACAATTGAGTAATTCAATTTTATTTAAATCTTTTTATATTATTATATTATATTTAATATTTAAGAATTTAATTTTTATTATATTTTAAAAAAATAATAGCTCAATAATTTTTTAATATTTATCTTATAACATTATATATTTAGTTTTATATATAATGCGTAAATATAAAATTATTTATATTATATAACTGAAAAATGAGTTGAATTATTCGGAAACTTCAAACGTTGGAATCAAATTACAATTTGTTTTTTCGACAAATTAATTTTTTTACTCAATTTTATTTTTAACTTAAAATATTTTATTTAAATTCTCTATAATATTGAATGATTCATCAAATTTGATGGATAATTTAATCCATGAATAACTTTGAGTGTCTTTTCCCTTGTTGAAAAAAATCAGATCAGATTGGTCGATCGAATCGTATTGTCTAATCCGGTTTGGTATATTTTATAAAATTAAGAGTTTAAAAAACCTATAAAAAACTAATTGAATCGTTAAAAAAAAAGTTAGAAAAAGAAAATAAAACAGAAAATAAGGATTTTAATTTATTTTTAATATTTTATTTAAAAAATCATTTTATTTAATAAAATTTAAATTTTTAACCTGTTATATTTATATTAAAAACCATACAATTTAACTAAATACATATTATTTTTAAATATTTATTTTATTTAATATTTATTTAATATTAAAATTATTTATTTAATATTTACGTATTTTTTAATTAATAAACTGAAACATCAGCCTTTTTGCCTTTTTATAATATTTTCGTCGATTGCTATTTTTTTTATATTGATTTAATTATTATAAAATCAAGTCTCAAGTGATCGCTGTAAATGCAAGGACAAGGAAAGAAGCAAAGAATCGATATTTTGATCGTAGATGGGTCTTTGGGGTGTGTTGAGCGATCCACGTGGCGCACACCCATCACTTTAGAAGCTTTAAACAGTCGATCAAAAACGGCGAAATCCCAATCATCGTCCGCTGAACTCTTGACAAATCTCTCTCGCTTCTGTCTACTTTGCTAAAAAGCTCAATTCAAAGGGGAGCAACGAGACGAAAGAATGGATTCGATTTCTCTACGCTCAATCCATTCCCAGTTCTTAGTTCGGAAGCAACTTAGATTCCTCCCAAGCACCTATATTTTCAATCCCCGGATTTCTTTTCCGTTTCCTTTCCCGCCAGGAATCAACCGCCGCTCTAAACAGTTTAATCCTCTCGTTTTCGCCGTTTCCTCTACTCCCACTACGTACCTTTTTTTTCCCTTTGTTTTTTGAGACTCTTATTGTTGGCTTCTTATTGTTAATGTTATTACTTTTGCTGCTGAAAAACTGTTTGAAAATGAAAATTTGAAGCACTCCATATAAAGTGTTCATTCATTTCTGCATTTTCAACTTCTTTTCCTTTGACAAATGTCAGAAAATGAATGGAATGAACATTTCTGTCCTATGATGAGTTACGTTTTCAATTCATTTAACTATAAGTAACTTTTGCTAATGAGAAATTTCTGAAAATGGAATATGATTATTTGAGTTTTATTTTGGGTTTGATTAAAAAGCAAATGCCATAGTTTTTTTTTTTTCCCTGATTGATTTTATGGAATAATATGCAATTCTGTTAAGATTGGAGATGGCTAAAGTGGGTTTTTCCTTTCGGGAGCAGGGAAGAAGGAAAGAAGAAGATGAAAGGGTCTGGACGCGGCAAAGTATGCCTCAATATTCGTTTAGATCACCAAGTTAAGTATGGTGAGAACGTAGTGATTTTGGGGTCCACAAAAGAATTGGGATCCCGGAAGAAGCGGGTGCCTATGAACTGGACCGAGGGTGGATGGGTATGTGACTTGGAGTTGAAAGGGGGTGAGTCTGTTGAGTTTAAATTTTTGATTGTTGGGAAGCATAAGAGCGTAGTATGGGAACGTGGGGATAACCGTATTCTGAAATTGCCTGAAGGAGGGAGTTTTGGGATGGTATGTCATTGGAGCTCAACAGGGGAGCAAGCGGAACTGCTGCCTTTAACTTTGGAAGAATATGGAGACAGAGTAGAGGATGATGGTAATAATGAATCTACTACTGATGCCTTGGAGGTGGAAACAAGTCCTTTTGTTGGAAAATGGCAGGGGAGACCTGCCTTCTTCATGCGGTCGAATGAGCATCACGATAGAGAAGTGGAGAGAAAATGGGATACAACTGGTCTTGAAGGGTTGGCTTTGAAATTAGTTGAAGGTGATAAAAGTGCAAGGAATTGGTGGAGAAAGGTACAGATAGTTGTTTTATGTTGATTGCAAAATTCATATTAATGGAACTGTTCTAGAGATGTCATAATCAATATATTTTTCCCTCCCTCCCTTGATGCTAGTAATTGAATTCGAGTGATTGCCTACTACATTTAACCTTATATTGCTGAAATCCTTTTTCATAAGCTCTGAGTATGACGTTCCATGCCATATATGTTCACATGCTTGGACTTGCAGTAAATACGTATCTGGTTGATGACGTCATGCCTCAAGCCAAGCCAGCGGAAGTTATTAAGTTGTGACCAAGTTTTGGCAATAAGGAAATGCAAAACCCTGGATTATTATTTTCTCTCCATGGACAAAATAACACGTTGATGTTTGAACATATTTAAATATAATTTCAAAAGTGAAGTAGAAAATTGGTTCGAGAATTCTTCCCTGTTTCTATGCAAATCTTCGATTTCCTTTACTTTTTCTTTGTTGTTTTTGTTTTTGGTTGGGGGGGGGTTGTTGGTGGTTGGGTGCATGGAACTTTGGCAAATGGAAAGTTGATACTGTAATATGTGTCTTCTCTTCCATGGCCTGTCTTCTTAACCAAAAGGAGAAAAATGCTTATTTATAAAAGGCTTGTTCATTCGTTATTCTAGATCATTGTTCTTCTTGTAAACATCTACCCTTGTTTGGGTAATGTTCATGATTGATGTCTATTTCTTTGACCATTGATATTTCTGCTCTTTATTTTCCTATTGCTAATGAAAGCTCGAAGTGGTTCGTGAGCTATTAGTTGGAAGTTTGCAAAGTGGGGAGCGGTTGGAGGCTCTAATATGCTCTGCTATCTATCTGAAGGTTTTTTTAATCTTTTGTTATATGTTTATTTTGGCATTTATTCTTCCGTGCTGTGTTTAAATCTTCTTCTTATGCAGTGGATAAACACAGGGCAAATTCCTTGTTTTGAAGGCGGGGGTCATCACCGGCCAAACAGACATGCTCTGATTTCCATGAATATATTTCGTGAATTAGAACAAATCTCTAGTCGGAAAGACACTTTGCTTCAGGTGCTCTATCATTGCAGTTTTTCGGTGTTGATAGTTTTCATAGTAATTAGTTTTTGTAGTCAATGGCTTACGTGGAGAATGGTAAAAAAGGCATAGGTTGCCATAATTTAGGGTCAGTTACATCAATTCTATTTCTCCATCATGTTCAATTTAAACTTTCTGAATAAGATCAGTAAAAGCAAACTCTGGCATGCTTTATATGCTTCTTTTTATATCTTAGAATTATATCATAATGGCAGCATTGCTCATTTCCCTAATTCTCTTGCTTGGTGAATGTATGTTTTACTTGTTTTTTGTCCATCCTTTTAACATTCTAAGGACTTTTTCTTGTAACCGTATTTGAAAGTCTAGGTGATACAATGGGCATTTAGCACAGGATGATAGAAACTGACATATTAGATGTTATTTAGCATCTTTTTACTTGTGCTTATTGTGTAATAGATTACCATAAGAAATTTAGCAAAGTCAGCAAGGTGCTTTCTGGCAGAAAAGCAGATAAGGTAATGGTTATCTTTATCTTGGAATTTGAGAGAATCAAAGAAAATATTGATGAGAGACATAGGAGTCCTTGTTCACTTTATTGGCATTTTACTTTGCTCAGACTTGTCAAAAATGGTCTACTATGTTGATGTCACTTGATCTGGTGTCTACTTTTATCAGGGGCAGCATAGTTGTAAGAAGTGGCCTAAAAATGAGTAGAAGGGTAGTGGGCTTGAGGGAATGCTGAAGCCGGATGGCTGGTTTGGTTATTGGAAAAAGAGAACGGGAAGGCAGTTCTTATTATTGTTAGCTATTCTACTTGTTAGCCTCATAATCGGTTCAAAACCTTATGTTATGCTCTAGTTGATCATGATGCTTAACCTTGTGCTAATAATTATGAAATGTCAAAGCAGATAGTGCCTACCTTGCTGTAAAAATTATGGTCTCTAACCACAGGGAACTTAAGATACACTAGACTGATAAGACTTGTTTCTGTAGACAATGTGTTAGTTATTCGCACTTCAATTAGCTTGATAAATGCTAGTCTCGGTTAATATTATCTAACGGGTAAAGAATGTATGTGTTACTTTATCATCCGCTTAGAGACTCTGTAGTCCTGGAAATTTTTTTCTATCAAAATGGGCTTTGAGAAGGAGTGCTTGGATGTGAACCTTTTAGGGTTTTGCAAAAGGGACTGCTATTATTTATTAAATAAGTTATTTTTCACTTGTTCATTAAAGAATCGATACCTTCATTCTCAAATTATGATATTTTACTAATTAATCGCCTCTTGATTTGCATGTTTCCTTTGTTAAAGCTTTTATAGTATGTAAGTATGTTACATGCAGCAAGCACCAAATGTTGAAAAAAGGGACAAATAATACCAATCTCATGCACTTTTCAAATACCAACATTTTGCCTATGTTTTGAGCTATGTGTGGCACACCGGTCATGTTGTCTTAATTTTCACATTTACCTTTTTCTTCCTTATTTCTAGGAATTGCTTGTTATTCGCAAGATCCATCCTTGTTTGCCATCTTTTAAAGCAGAATTTACGGCGTCTGTCCCACTTACACGGATTAGAGACATTGCTCATCGGAATGATATTCCTCATGATCTCAAGGTCAAATTTTAGAAGTACCTGGCAAGTTTCTTTTATGTAATTCAAATTACTAATTAATTTTCAATTTACGTATTCCAGCAAGAAATTAAGCATACAATACAGAACAAGCTTCATCGAAATGCTGGCCCTGAAGACTTAGTTTCAACAGAAGTAATGCTTGCAAGAATCACCAGGAATCCTGGAGAATATAGTGAAGCTTTTGTGGAACAATTCAAGATATTCCATCAGGAACTCAAAGATTTTTTCAATGCTGGAAGGTTCAAAGAATTTCTTACTTTACTTATTCTTGCCTACATGGGATATTAATGAAAAATTCTTGTTGAACATAGTATTAAGTGACATTAGAGTTCTGTGTGATATTGATAATAAATTGGCTGTTTACTTTTTAAGTAACTTAAAAGTTTTAAAAAGTCAAGTGATCTTTGTTGAAACTTCTTTGACGACGTGAATTACTATTCAAACTTCTGTATAAATTCTCGTCCTATCTATTGTGAACTCCTCCCTGCAATTTACTATGTAAAGTTGCCTTCACCAAGGAGAGTGGATTCCAACCTATAAAAATGCAATTGTAACTGTAAGGCAAAAATGCGGCAACTCTTTAAAGCTTTTTTTTTTAATCATTTATGCATGATTAGTTTGAGTTTTCCACTCCAAGGAGTGATCCAGTTCTTTATATATTGCTGTGTCTTGATTCTTAAGACTCCTTGTTGGACATTTATGCATCTTTCGAAGATTTTATGTAATTGCAGCCTCACTGAACAACTTGAGTCAATCAGAGAATCATTAGATGAGCAGGGCATTTCAGCTCTTGCAGTGTTTCTAGAGTGTAAAAAGGTATATTTGTAGTTTTCTGCTTGTGGTTTTAATTTATTAGTACGGTTTTGTAGTTAGAGTTCTTATGTTGTGCTTAATGGAATTTGACAGAAAGTTCATCCGTGAATGAACTCTGCTCTTAATAAGATGCCTGCATATAGTTGCTGGCTTTTTATCCATGTCAAGAAAAACTAGTTTCTATTTTTAGTTTTGTTGTTTCATGTGGTCATCATTGTGCTATATATGAGTGGATTTGTTTGGTTGATTAATGAAAGTTTTTGTTGCTTCAGAAAATATGCAAGCTTTTTTAGTCATATGAGATTTAGAACAGGGCTTTTAATATGCATAGACAACTTTTACGTTACTAATCTATGATTTTCTTTTTGAAGGACCTGGCTTGAACAGAAACTTTATTGTAGCAAATAAAGGGAGATATTTGTGCATGATAGGTCTTAGCGCATCTGTGTAAAAGTAGAATTAATGGCTTTGATGGACTTGCAATATCATAAAATGCCAAGGCAGTTTGGGTATGCTTGTTTGGAAAGGACAGAGTGGGTGGGTGATAGAATGATCCATGATGGTGCCTACTAAATCTTAAACCTTTACGTGTATTCTAAAGGTTTGATTTTTGGCTGTTTCAATGAAGCTGCAAAGACCTAGTTGGAACTTTCTAAATAGGAGAGTTGGGGGAAAAATGAGTTGGTGTCTGATCAAAGATTCATTTAAGGTTTTTTTTTTTTTCTTTTTCCTATTGTGACATCGACTGCAGTGTGAGAAGATATTGAACCTGCCTTTTTTTTTTGGTTGCAAATATTGCAACAACTTTACGATATTAGATCCATTGTACCCTTACATTCAATTACATTGAGACTTCTAGGAAAGGAAAATTTTATCCATATTCATGAAGATTGAACATGTTTGTTGTGGTGTCTTTTACCTAAGACAATTGTCCTGTATCTGGGCTTGAGAAGGGTGGGAAGGGGTGAAATGAAGAAGACATGGGAGGAAACTATTAAAAATAAATTTTGTTTAATGATTTTACGTGGGATATGCATCTAAATAGAGCACAGTAGTGGATTCTGATCCGTGTAGCCAATCCCATGTTGTGGGAAAAGTCTTGTTGTACTACAAATGAAATTTTTTTAAGTCAGTAGAAAAATGATTTGTTGTTATTGCAAATTTATTTCTAAGTGATTAATTTTTTTTTGCATTCCCCTAATTCTTCTATTGCATATCTATATTTCCAGGGACTGGATGCTGCAGAAGAGTCAAGTAGCAGTTTGGATTTAATGAAGACAATGCGTTCCTTGAGTTCTTTGAGAGAAGTAATTGTGAAGGGTCTTGAAAGTGGTCTTAGAAATGATGCTTCTGATGCAGCGATAGCAATGCGTCAAAAGGTCAGTCAACTTTTATAATGTTTAAGCGTAAGCTTCAAATAAAGAGAAATTTGAAATTTTCTCCTTTTGCACTCATGTCTTGCTTTGCTGGGCACTGTTGTTTGCAACTGTTAGTGGCGGCTTTGTGAGATTGGCCTCGAGGACTATTCCTTTGTACTCTTAAGCAGGTACATATCTAATTTTTTCGGTTTGCTTTTTGCTAATTGTGCTTGAACTCGTAAGGGCAGAGCACTTTATTCCAAATGTATATTTATAAGTTATGTTGTACTTGGTTTGGATGAACGGTTGGCGTCTTAGACCGTTGTTTGCTTAAGATCTTGTTCACTCTGACTAAGACAACGATGCTTCTTCTTGAAGAAAACAAAGTGGTCATGGAAAGTCAAGATTCAATTCCAAGAAGATTAGACTTTGGTCATAGTTTTATGTCGCTTTAGGGTTTAGGGTCTGAAGCCTGTATCTCATTTTCTTTTTTCTTAACTGTTGATTACAATATTGTTTTCTATTTGTTCCAGCAAAAAAAAAAAAAAAAAACTTGAACCCCAAAACTCTTAATTTGTAGTTCACTTGTATTTTCACTGTATCAAAACGGCCACTAGGCTTTTGAAACTCTTCATTTCGTCATACATTCTGAACCCCATACCTATGCCAATTATAAAGCCTAAAATTTCTTCTAGCCTTCCCTTTGTTTTACCCTTAAATCTTAGTAGTTTATGACTTTACGCCAAAAATCCTAATCAGCTTATGAATTCACTTTAGATACCAAATTCTTCTCAATATGAATCAATGCCCCTTGATGTCCTGTGTCACTTATCTATGTTCTTTTGGTTGAAGAATTTGTAGTAGGCATCCACATCATGCTTAATGTGGGGAAGATTTATAAAATATACAATTTATGATATCATGAATTGATATTAATAGGATGAAATGATGTCATATTTTCGGTAATCCTAAAGGGCAACAAAATGAGCTGGAAGAAAGAAACTATATCATGTTTTGCTAGGGCTGGTTAGGCCAGTTAAGGTGAGCTTCTAGTCTAACAAGTCATTTATGTTGCTCATTTGTTTAACATTGTCGCATGATATTCATTACAATACACAATCTGCAATATCATGTGTGCAAAAAAAAAAAAAAAAAAAAAGGAAACTAGCTAATGCTTGACCCCACCAACAGCTGTTTTATAAAAGGTGATGATGGTCATGCACATCACACCTATTCAGCAACAACAGAATGCCTTTATCGCATTTGTAATGACACTTTTTTTTTCTTTCACATAATATGGTTTTCTATAGATGCAGAATCATTGTACTTTCTGGTTTCCCATCTTTCGCTTTATGTTTTCTCTGCAAGCAATATGTTTTAGTGTTATGCTCCTTTTTTCTTCATTTCTCTTATTCCTGCAGTACTGACTTGGATTGACTTAGGCTACTCAACACACTTGAAGCTATGGGAGGAGCCAATTGGCTTGCAGATAATCTGGAATCAAAGAATACAGGCTCTTGGAATAATCCACTTGAGGCCCTAATTGTTGGTGTTCATCAGCTCAGTTTATCTGGCTGGAAACCTGAAGAATGTGCTGCTATTGAAAATGAGCTCACTGCATGGCAAGAGAAAGGTCTCTTAGAGAAGCAAGGTACCTTTCTCATCTTTTTATCTCTTAGTGCTGGAAATGTTTTGCATTGTTGGAAGAATAGTTTTAGGTACATTGGTTTATCTTATTTTCATGACTCCTTTTGTTTCTTACGAAGGAAGTGAAGATGGCAAAAGAATCTGGGCATTAAGAATCAAAGCTACACTGGACCGGACTAGGAGGCTAACTGAGGAATATTCTGAAGCCCTTCTGCAAATATTCCCTCAAAAAGTGCAGGTAAAGAATTTGATCTTCTTGTGAAAAGAAGTTTCATGCTATAGGATGGTAATTTTTAGAATGATAAATACCTGAGATAGCTTAGCAAAATGTTTCCTATGGAAGCAAATATCTAAATTTTTTTAGTGCTAAAGTGATGAACTGTTTAGATTGTAAACTTTGGAGGTAAAGTCAGATAAACTCTGGAAGTATTATGCAATAGTCTATATATGGATAGATTTCTTCCAGGATGTTTCAACCTCGAATTGATGCAGCTTCATATAATAAGTTATTTAATATAAGATTTATGAATGAACTGGAATCCTAAATTGAAATCATTTTTTCACTCTTGAAGATTCTTGGTGAAGCTCTTGGAATACCGGAGAACAGCATAAGGACATATACTGAAGCTGAGATTCGAGCTGGGTATGGTGGCATTTACCTTTCTGATAAATTTCTAAAGAATGTAATGCTCCTTAAGTTTGTGATTTTGCTTTTTAAACCTGTTAGAGAAAAGTCATATTACTGCACTTTGTTTACTTTTATTTCTATGTTACTAACTGGAAATATTTGTTTGTAGGGTAATTTTTCAGGTTTCAAAACTATGCACTCTTCTTCTGAAAGCTGTGAGGAAAGTATTGGGTTCTCAGGGTTGGGATGTCGTTGTTCCAGGAGTGGTTTCCGGGACATTGGTTCAGGTACATCAATGTTTGAGTTACTGTCTCTCATTACAAGGATAGCAACGTTTACACTGTTTCTCTCTTTCCATTCCTTGCTTCAGGATCCATAAACACACTGTTTTGCTGTCAATGAGCCCGTAGACTTTGAAGCAACATGGATTTTTTATTGTATCAGAATATAGCAATATTAAGTAATGGTCCTACAATGATATCTTCTGGCTAAAATGATATTTTGTTTTATAATGACTAGACTTGGAATGTTAATTTGGATCATGGATGCAGAATTTAAAAAATATAAATAATATACAATTCCAGGATTTAAATAATTCTTTTTTTTTTGATGATTGTTACTCAATTGGAATTTTTGCTTCAGCTGCTATATTTTTCCATAAGGTTCCACCCGGTAAACAACCTCTGGCACAACCTGGACTCTAACCTAAAGAGGGATGGTGGGGGGGGGGGG
>JBBYHK010000003.1:1301789-1321385 GCA_038382065.1 Adansonia grandidieri
TGATTGGGATATTCATATTTATAAAAATTGCTCTAGAAATGTCATAAGCAATATATATATATATATATATATATATAATTCCATTCTGCCCTTGATGCGAGTACTTGAATTTGAAATGTGCTTCACATATACTATAATTTTATGATTTTTAGCCTTATGGATATGTGTGTAGCTTGATAGTATTAATGCATTCAATTGACCACCAATTTCATTAAACCTATATTACTGAAAAACTTTTTCATTAGCTCCGAGTATGATCTTCCATACGATGCAAAACCATGAATTATGATTTTCTTTCCATTAACAAATAACACACTGATAATTTTGGATGTATTTAAATAAAATTTCAAAATTTAAGAAGTAGGAAATTGCTTAAAGAATTCTTCCCTATTTCTACGTAAAGTTTTAGATTTTCCTTATTTTTTTCTCTGAGGCATTGGGGTGGTGGTGGTTGGAGGCATGGGAGTTTGCAGCTAGGCAGTTGGAAAGTTGATAATGTAATTTGTGTCCTGCCTTCGATGGCCTGTCTTCTTAACAAGAAAAGAAAGCTTATTTATGCAAATCTTGTCCATCTATTATTTTAGATTTAGCTTGTAAACTTCTATTCTAGTGAGCAATGTTATGATTGACTTATATTTCTTTGGACATTGACATGTCTCCATCCTTATTCCTATTTTGAAAGCTTGAAGTGGTTCGTGAGCTATTAGTTGGAAGTTTGCAAAGTGGGGAACGATTGGAGGCTCTAATATGCTCTGCTATCTATTTAAAGGTTTTTAACGTATTTTTTGTTACGGCTTGTTTTGGTGTTTATTCTTTCATGCGGCTTTTAAATCTTCTTTTTATGCAGTGGATAAACACTGGGCAAATTCCTTGTTTTGAAGATGGGGGTCATCACCGGCCAAACAGACATGCCGAGATTTCCAGGCATATATTTCGTGAATTAGAACAAATCTCTAGTAGGAAAGGTTCTTCACCTCAGGTGCTTTATCGCTGCTGTTTACTTTATTGATAGTTTTCATAGTTATTAAAATTTAATTTTTTTAGTCAATTGCTTAATGGCAGAATGGGATTACTTGATGTCCTGTGTCATACTCTAGTTCTTCTCAACAGCGTTAGTAACAAAAGACTTATCTTTTTCCCAGTGCTTGGGGTCAATTACATGATTTCGCTGTTGTATTCAATTTAAACTATATTCTGAACAAGATTAATAAAAACGCACTCTAGCATAGTTTATTTGTTTCTTTTCGTGTCTCAAAATTGATATCAATATTGCCCATTGCTTATTTCCCTAAGTCTCTTGCTTGTTAAATTTATGTTAACTTATAGTTTATCCATCCTTTTAGCATGGTCTAAAGACTTTTGCCTGTAACCATATTTGAGAGCCTAGGAGATAAAATTGGCATCACAGGGTGATAGAAACCAACATGTTAGATGTTATTTAGGCTTTTTCTTATACTTATTATATAGTGGATCACCATAAGAACTTTAGCAAAGTGGGAGTAAGGTGCATTCTGGCAGAAAAGAGGATAAGGTAGTGGTTATCGTTGTCTTGGAATTTGAGAGAATCAAATAAAATATTGATGATCCTGACAAAGGATTCCTTGTTAACTTTCTTGGTATCCTACTTTGCTCAGACGTGTCAAAAATGGTCTACATATGGCTACGTTGATGTGATGTGATCTTGAGCTAGTTTTGTAAGAAGCAGCTTAGATGTGAGAAGTGGCATAAAAAATGAGTAGGAGGCTGGGTGTCAAGGAGGGAGAGAATGTTGAAGATGGATGGGCGGCTTGGTTTTTGGAAAAGGAGAGGAGGAAGTTAGCTGCTTGGTAGCCTCATAATCTGTTCAAAACCCTAAATGATGTGCATGCTGATTATGAACCTTAACTTGGTGCTACTAATTGTGTCTTCATGGCTGTGAATCTGTTCTTTATGACATGTCAAAGCAGAAAGCGCTGAGCTTGCTGTAGAAATTATGATCTCAGGGAAGTTAAGATACACCAGATTATAACACCTGTGTCAGTAGACAATATGTTTGGTGTCGGCATTCAAGGAGCTTTACAAACATTATGTCTAAGTTAATCTTATCTAATGAATAACTAATGTATGTTTTGCTTTAATATTGTCAATAAGTTATGTTGTAGTCCTTAAAATTTTTCTTATCACCAGTTGGTCTTAGGCATTAATGGACTAAAATGCTTACGTAACTGAAGACTATGGTATTCTGAAAGTTGAAAATCACTGGAATATTATGTTGATTCAGTCAAGATGGGCTTTTGGGAGGAGTGCTTTTATGTGGACCTTGTCGGGTTTTACAGAAAGGGCTGCTCTTAGTTTCTTAAATGAGTGATTTTTATACGTCTTTGTCAGAGTATCTATATGCCTGTTTTAGAATTAGCATATTTAACACATTAGTCCGCTCTTCATTTTTGTATGTTATTTTATTAAAGCTTTTACATTAGGAAATTATAATATATAATGCTAGATGCAGCAAGCACCAAATGTTGAAGAAAGGGACAAACAAGACCAATCTCATGCACTTTCAACTACCAATATTTTGTTTATGTTTTGATTTATGCATATCACACTATCATTTTGTCTTCAATTTTCTCAGCTACTGATTTCTTCCCTTATTCTAGGAACTGCTTGTTATTCGCAAGATCCATCCTTGTTTGCCATCTTTTAAAGCAGAATTTACAGCATCTGTCCCACTTACACGGATTAGAGATATTGCTCATCGAAGTGATATCCCTCATGATCTCAAGGTCAGATTTTACAAGCTCCTGGAATATATATATATATATATATATATATGTACTTTGAAATTCAAATTACTAATTAATTTTCAATATACATTTTCCAGCAAGAAATTAAGCATACAATACAGAACAAGCTTCATCGAAATGCTGGCCCTGAAGACTTAGTCGCGACGGAAGCAATGCTTGCAAGGGTCACCAGCAATCCTGGAGAATATAGTGAAGCGTTTGTGGACCAATTCAAGATTTTTCATCAGGAACTCAAAGATTTTTTCAATGCTGGAAGGTACAATTCGAATGATTTGTATTACTTGCTTTTACTTCTCCTCACCTCCATGGGTTGGACATTAATGAACAAGATCTCATTGAAGATAGTATTTAAGCAACATTACTGTAGCATAAAATTCTCTATGATACTAATACAAGAAATTGACTTTTACTTTCTTAGTAAAGTTTTAGAAATTGAAATGATGTTTGTTGAAACTTCCATAAATGACATGGACTATTGTTACAAGTTTTGAATTTAGCTCCCACTCTCTCTATTATTAACCCCTTTCTGTAATTTACTACGTAAAGTTGGCTTTATCAAGGAGAGTGGATTTCGTACTTGCTATCTACGTAAATGTTGCTGGCCTTTTGAACTCTTTGTATTATCTATGCAAATTACTTTGACTTTTCCTCTTAATGGAGTGGTCTACTTCTTTGTTTGATGCTATGTTTTGATTCTTAAGGCTCTTTTTTAGACATTTATGCGTCCATCTAAGATTTTATATTATTGCAGCCTCACTGAACAACTTCAGTCAATCAGAGAATCTTTAGATGAACGGGGCATTGCATCTCTTGAAATGTTTCTAGAGTGTAAAAAGGTATGTTTTTAATTTTTTGCTCATATTTTTCATTTATTGCTATGATTTTGTAGTTAGAGTTTTTATCTAGTGATTAATGAAACTTAATAGAAAGTTCATCTGTGAATAAGAAACATGCATTCAGTTGCTGGCTTCATCCATCTTAAGAAACCCAGTTCTTATCTTAATTTGGTTATTTCAGACACACATTATTGTGCCATATATGCACAAACTTCTTTGTTGTTTAATGAAATTTCTTGTTACCTAAGTGAATAGTGTGCAAACTTATATAATAATGAGATTTAGAACAGGGCTTGGAATATTCCAACACTGGCAGTAGGTTACTAAACTGTGATTTTTCCTTTACAAGGATGAGGTTTGAACAGAAACTTTCTACTTTTAGCAAATAAAAGGGAACTTTTTCTGCATAAGAGGTCTTAGTGCATCTGTATAAGAGTAGAATTAATGGCTTTAATAGTCTTGTTACATTTTCATAAGATGCCTAAGCATTTTGGGTATGTTTGGATAAAGAGGACTACCTGGGTGGTAGAGTGATCTACAATGGTAAACTTATAAGCAAGGTTATCAGTGCTAGTACCGGCCGGTAAGTACCTGTTTCGAAGCATAGCGGTATCAGTAATAGTTAGCTTCTTTTTGACTTTGGTTTTGGTCTGCACTGACCATATCGGTAGGTACTAGCCTGTTTCAATTGTATCGGCCGAAAATAGCTATACCATTCGGTACATGACAAAAGCTTGAAAAAAAAAAAATTAGACTGATATTGATCTTAAATATGATGAATATTAGACATAATTACTTGTAAATTTAACGATCATTAAAAAATTTCAGCCTCGCTACTTAGACTGATATTGATCTGCTTATATTTAATGAAGTTTTTTTTGGAACATTATATATAATTGATGAATATTTGATATATGAAATTTATTTAGTCTCATTTATTTCTGAAATTATTTTTTATATATAAAAGTTAAAAATGTTCAAAATCCAGAAACCTGAAATGGTATACCAAAACACACCTGTACCGTTATATACCAGTACCAGAACAAAAACAGTACACCTACCGGTACTGTATTGACTATCTTGCTTATAAACCTTAACGTCTATTGTAAAGGTTGGTTTGCTTGACTGTTTCAAAGAAGTTGCAAAGTCCTCGCTGGAACCTTGTAAATAGTATAGTTGGGAGAAAAAATGTGGCGATGATGTCCAATCAAGGTTCATTTAAAAAACTTTCTTTTCCTATTATGGCATCCTTCACTGTGACCTTGTTGAAAATTTCAAGCAAAGTTTACAAGCAAGTATAATTAGGAAGGGATCTGACCTACATTCTTTTGCTGTAAATATTGCAACAACTTTAAAAAAGTAGAGCCACTGTATCTCATAATTAACTATGTTGGGAATTCTAGAAAAAGAAGATTTGATCCATGTTCATGAAGATTCAATAATGTTTTATTGTGGCAGTCTTTTGCCTAAAACAACCCTTTATATGGCTTGAGACTGGTTGTAGAAACCCTTGAAGGGGGAGGGTGAAAACAAAGAAAACAGGGGAGGAAACTACCAAAAGAGACCTTTCCTTAAATGATTTTACTTGGGACATGTTTCGAAATAGAACATGACAGCAGATTCTGAGCCATGCAGCCAATCCCATTTAGTTGGAAAAAGCTTGCTGTACTACAACTGAAAACTTTGAAGTCAGTAGAAAAAGTTCATGGCAGAAAAAGACTTTGTTCTAATTAATTTATTTCTATATGATGAATTTTTTGTTGCTTTCCTCTGATTTCTTCAAGATTCATATTATATTTCCAGAGCTTGGATGCAGCAGAAGAATCAAGTAGCATTTTGGATTTAATCAAGACAATGCGATCTTTGAGTGCTTTGAGAGAAGTAATCGTGAAGGGTCTTGAAAGTGGTCTTAGAAATGATGCTCCTGATGCTGCAATAGCAATGCGTCAGAAGGTTAGTCCAATTTTTTTATAATTTTTTCAGAAACTAAACAGAAATTCGATTTGAAATTTTCTCTTTCTGCATTTGTGGCTTGTTTGATGGGCTGCTGTTGTTGCATGCAATTTCAGTGGCGGCTATGTGAGATTGGCCTTGAGGACTATTCTTTTGTCCTCTTAAGCAGGTATATATCTAAATTTTTGGGCTGCTTTTGATACTTTTTTATTGTGTTTGAACTTGGAAAGACAGACATCTCTTTAGGAATATTCCAGTTATATATATAATGAGTTACCTTGTACTTAGTTTAAATGAAACATTGGCATCTTAGACAGTTGTTTGCTGTAAAATTGTGTTTATACGAGCATTACTCCAACTAAGACAAGAAGACTTCTTCATGCTGTAAACAAAGTGGTCAGGAAAAGTCAAGATCAAATTGCAGGAAGATTATTGAGTATGGTCATTGTTTGATGTGGCTTTAGGGTGTAGGTCTATCTTTTCTTTTCTTTCTTGTCTGTTAATTTACAATATCGTTCTCTATTCGCCCGGTAGAAACTAATCCTAACCCTACTAACTTCAACTATCAACACTAAAGCTTAAAACTTTTAATTCGTTGCTCAAATGTACCTTCACAGTAACAAAACTGCCACTGGATGGCATTTTAAATCCTTCATTTCTTAAGACAATCTGAACGCTATAGCTATGCCCATTATAAGGACTATTTTTTCTTCTAGCTTCCTCATTTTTTTTTTTTTGGCGCTCCAATCTTAGAATTTTCGCCAAAAATCCTAATCAAACTATCATTTGACTTATCAAATTCTTTTCAATTTGAGGCAATGCCCCTCGATGTCCTATGTCACTTATCTATATTCTTTTCCTTGAAGTATTTGTTGTAGGCATCTGCATTATGCTTAAAACTTGAAAGATTTATAGAAGTTTGTAATAATGATATCCAGAATTCATGTTAATAGGACCGAATGATGTCATATTAATGTATTTGGACAATCTTAAGGGCAATAAAATGAAGCTAGAAAAAACTATATCATGTTTTTATATGGCTGGTTGGGGTAGTTAAACTGAGTTTCTAACCTCAGACCAGGAAGTTATTCATGTTGCTCATTTTTAGCACATAATAGATATTGTCTGCATGGTACTCATACAATACAATCTGCAATATCATACATGCAAAAAGCCAGTGATATGATCAACCTCGCAACCTAACCTGCTAACAGTTTCCTTTATAAAAGATGAATATGGTCATGCACATCACACCTATTCAACCTATTGCATTTCTAGTGACAATGTTTTATTCAATATATTTGTGGAAGAAAGAATCATTGTACTTTTTGGTTTCCCATGTTTTTATTTAGACTTTATCTGCTATAATATGTTGTAGTATTATGCTCTTTTTCTCTCCATTTCTCTCATTCATGCAGTACTGACTTGCCTTGAATTAGGCTACTCAACATGCAAGAAGCTGTGGGGGGAGCCAACTGGTTGGCAGAGAACCTGGAATCAAAGAATATAGGCTCTTGGAATAATCCACTTGGTGCCTTAATTGTTGGTATTCATCAGCTTAGTTTATCTGGTTGGAAACCAGAAGAATGTGCTGCTATTGAAAATGAGCTTACTGCCTGGCAAGAGAAAGGTCTCTTTGAGAAGGAAGGTACCTTTCTCATCCTTCAATCTCTTAGTTTTGGAAAAAAAATTTTCATGGTTAGTAGAATAGCTCTAATTACATTACTTTATTTCATTTTCTTGGCCCCTTTTGTTTTTTATGAAGGAAGTGAAGATGGCAAAAGAATCTGGGCACTAAGACTCAAAGCTACACTTGACAGAACAAGGAGGCTGACTGAGGAATATTCTGAAGCCCTTCTGCAAATATTCCCTCAAAAAGTGCAGGTAAAGAAATATTCTTGTCAAAAGCAAAGTTTTGTGCTATGTGATGAAACATTTTGAACATAAACACCTGAGATTGTATGCTTAACAAAATGTTTTCTATGGAGCCAAATGTTTAAATTCTTTTAGTGCTAAAGTTAAGGAACTGTTTATATCATAACCTTTAGAGGTCATGTCAGAAAAACTCGGGAGGGCATATGCAATTTTCAATGTATAAATCGAATTCTTCTTGAATGTTCCAACCTCCTACTGGTGCAGCTTCATATCATCGGTAATTTAATTTAAGATTTATAAATGAAGTAACTTGAATCCTAAGAAGTTGTTTCTGCACCCTTGAAGATGCTTGGGAAAGCTCTTGGAATTCCAGAGAATAGCATAAGGACGTATGCCGAAGCTGAGATTCGGGCTGGGTATGGCGACATTTATCTTTCTGATAAATTTCATGAGAATGTTATACTCGTTATGTTTGTAATTTGCTATTTAAACTCTGGGGAAAAAATCATGCTACTCCCCCATAGTTTATTGTTTTCTATTTTGCTAACTGGAAAAGTTCATTTGCAGGGTGGTTTTTCAGGTTTCAAAACTTTGTACGCTACTTCTGAAAGCTGTTAGAACAGCACTTGGCTCTGAGGGTTGGGATGTCCTTGTTCCAGGAGTGGTTTCCGGAACATTGGTTCAGGTAACTCAATCACTTTAATGTGACTGCACCTCGTTACAAGGATATTACTATTTACACTTTGTCTCATTCTGTTTCTTCTGAATCGGTGAACACACTGTCATGTCAATGAGGCCACACATTAAGGAAGTAAATCGTAGTTATGTTTTTGTTGTTGTAAATAAGTTAGTAAAATGAGACAACATGTAAATCACTGTCCTAATTGCCACTTTTCCAGTTATAGGTGCCCTAAAAAATTTGACTTCTATCCGAAAAATCTTAGTTTGCTTTTAAAAATCTTATATCTAATTATAAAAATAGAGAAGTAATAGAACGGTGATGTCCAATTATTTTAAGACCAGTTAGAGTTGATTCTGATGCAACATGGATTTTTTATTCTCTCAGAATATCGCAATATTCGGTCATTGTCCTGTAGGCTATAATGATATTTTTTGGGTCTAACTAAAAGGACATACTATATGATAATGAGTGGACTTAGGATGTTTATTTAGATCTTGGATTCAGAATTTAAAAATATATAAATAATTCAAAATTCCAGGATTTTATGATTGTTACCCTAGCCCTAGATTTTGCCAATGGCCTCTACCCAGAAAACAATCACTGGCAGAACTTCCACTCAACCACAAAATAAAGGACCAAATGCATGTTGCTAGCATGTGTTGCAAAGAAGTCCCCAAATTTTTTCATTCCGATCCACATCTAGCCTCCATTAATAAGAAAAGAAGAATCTTTGGAAGGATATTCTTTTAGTGGTAGTGGGTACTTAAGTTTTTGAATCTTTTTTCCATATTTCTGAAAACGTATCTTTATCCATCTGGTCGTTTTAGTCAGCTTCTATCCTAGTTGATGTTTTTATTCTGCCTCTCTTGGAAGAAATTTATTTTCTTTTGTTAAAGTAGAATGGTGAGGGCTATAATGTATAACCTCATCTTACAAATTACAACTTCCACAACCCACCTTCATCTCTGTTTTTATATGCTTGTTAACCCTGTCACGCTCACATTACTGTTACATCCATAGAATAAGTTTAGAACTTGCAGGCAGGAAATGCAAGTCTATCCTTCCTTTTGGTTTCGGAAACCTATGGTATGAATATCAGCATTGTATGAAGTTTCCAACTTTATGATCTGATAGTCTGATGTCAACTTTAATTACTCCTATAAATACATGTGAAGTTGTGCCATTTTATTTACATGTGTACCTCTGCAAATGTGTTTGTATGTGACGCCAAATTAGTTTTGCTTCAGGTTGAGAACATTGTCCCTGGCTCACTGCCATCATCTTTAGAAGGACCTGTCATTCTTGTGGTTAATAAAGCTGAGGGAGACGAGGAGGTTTGAGATAGTTTTTAATTCGCTATTTGTTCTGATCCTCGAGTATCATTTGCCTTTTCCTTGCATACAAGCAAAGTGTTCATGTAGTCTCATTTATGTATTGCAGGTGACAGCGGCTGGATCTAATATCGCAGGAGTTGTACTTTTACAGGAGCTGCCTCACTTATCTCATCTTGGTGTTAGGGCCCGACAAGCAAGTTCCTTCTCTCTTATGACATTAATTGTATTATAATATTTGTAAGAGAAATGTCGATAAAAGTACTTCTTTTTGTGCAGGAAAAGGTTGTTTTTGTTACATGTGAAGATGAAGAAAAAGTTTCTTACATACAAAAGCTTGCTGGAAAATGTGTGAGGTGGTTTCTGAACTTCTCCTCAGTATAATCAACTTTTGTTCTCATCAATAGGCTATTGAGAGTTAGCTCTATATACCATTTCGTCTGATACTTCAATGGTTTGTTTTGTTTGCTTATTGATTTTGTAAAATCTTAAAGACTGGATGCATCATCAAGTGGCGTGAACATAAGTCGATCTTCTTTAGATGATCATGATGCTGATTCTGTTGCAAAAAATGCTTCAACCAATGGTTTTTCTGCTGTTGAAATGCATGGTGGACCTCATGATTCGTCTGGGTTGGCTGTTAAAGCTCCTTACTCCAATCAGGCAAGTTTTGCTCTATCCTATCTTAAATTGCAAGAAGCTAGTAATCTCGCTGTTATTTTTTATGTTATTAATCAAGCAGATAATGATTTTTCTTTTTCATACAGGGTAGTTCTTCTGCAGGACTTATACTGCTTGCTGATGCAGATGCAGTAACTTCAGGAGCAAAGGCAGCCGCTTGTGGTCGCTTAGCTTCCTTGGCAGCTGTTTCTGATAAGGGTAACATTTTTGTTCTTGGCAACTAACTTCAAGAGTCTTTGATCATAAGAAATTTTATATGTGAATGATGTTCAACGAGATCTTTTTCGTATGGCAAATAATAGAGGCTAATAAAGTATTTTGCAAAATTATTTTATTTGTTTAATAGTCCACCTAATTTCTAATAAATTCATTTGTTATTAGTTGTGTGGACTTTAAGTTTCTATTTATAAATTGTACTTTCACATGTTGTCATTTTACCTTTTTTTTTTTAATTTTTTCTTTTTGTTTCTTTATGGCAGTCTACAGTGACCAAGGGGTGCCGGCTTCATTTCGTGTTCCTGCTGGAGTAGTTATACCATTTGGCTCCATGGAATGGGCTTTAGAGCAAAGCAAATCCATGGAAACATTCTCATCTCTTCGAGAAAAGATCGAAACAGCGGGTCTGGAGGATGGTGAGCTTGACAAATTATGCCACCAACTCCAGCAACTGATCTCTTCCCTAGAGCCTCCAAAAGACATAATTGATAGCATAATGAGAGTATTTCCAGGCAATGTACGCTTAATTGTTCGTTCAAGTGCAAATGTTGAGGATTTGGCGGGGATGTCAGCTGCTGGACTTTATGAATCAATCCCAAATGTCAGTCCTTCAAATCCAACAGTTTTTGCCCATGCCGTTAGCCAAGTATGGGCCTCACTCTATACTCGAAGAGCAGTACTAAGTCGCCGAGCTGCTGGTGTGTCCCAGAAAGATGCTACAATGGCAGTCCTGGTACAAGAAATGCTTTCACCCGATCTTTCATTTGTACTCCACACACTCAGCCCAACAGATCATGACCATAACTACGTTGAGGCCGAGATTGCACCAGGGCTTGGTGAAACCCTCGCTTCTGGGACTAGGGGCACACCCTGGCGAGTATCATCTGGGAAGTTTGATGGCCATGTGAGAACACTAGCATTCGCAAACTTCAGCGAGGAGATGGTGGTATCAGGTGCAGGTCCTGCTGATGGGGAAGTAATCCGTTTGACAGTTGACTACAGCAAAAAACCATTGACAGTTGATCCAATATTCCGTCGCCAGCTTAGTCAGCGTCTATGCGCTGTCGGATATTTCCTGGAACGGAAGTTTGGCTGCCCACAGGATGTTGAAGGATGTGTTCTCGGAAAAGATATATACGTGGTTCAGACACGCCCTCAACCCCAGTAAAGGAATCTAATCTCATAAAATCCACCTGAAACTACGCACTTAATCTTTGGCAACGCAAGCATTATTTCCAGGTTCAAACCTTCCGTGATCTACATACCCAGTTTAGATGCTGTTTTAAGCTACCTACGTTTGCATAGCCAGTATATATTTTCATAATCACAAGTTATAGATTAAGAACATTCGTACATGGAGGCGCCAAAAGATGATGAATGGATTGTGCTAATATAAATATGTCGAGTAATCGATGTTTTGTTATTTAAAGACCCTGGAAGGGTTGCCCCTTGAGTTTTTTTCAGTTGATTGTTGTCTTCGGTCAGTTTACATGCATGTAAATCATCAGTTGCTGGGTGCCATCCAATGGTGGAAATCTCAATGTTGTTATTTCTTAAAATTGTAATTTGAACTTAATTTGAAATTGTTCGCCATTGAGGAGCTTAATTTCTTAAGCTTTTTAAGAACAAAAAAGGGACTATCATCTCTTCCATCGCAGATTGTATTAATATCCAAACTTTTCTTTGGATTTGAATCCTGTTTAAAATAAGTTCTGGTATTGTTCTTGTATTTTGTATGAACCCTAGAAATAAAACAAGGAGATTTCATGTTCATTTATCATCTCTTCTATTACAGATCGTATCGATATCATTGATTTAACTTTTGATTTGGCTTTTTTATGCTTGTCTAAATGCTTCAAGATTTTGTGTTTGTGAAGATAAAAAGCAAAGATCTTCAACATTTATTTTATTATATTAAGTATGAAATTGTGTCCAAGAAAATAAATTAGTGTTATTTCTTTTTAAAATATTTCAATTAAATCAATCAATTTTGACCCGACCTTAAAAAATTAATCTGATCTGACTTGAACTCGAACATAATCCAATCCCGACCAAAAAATTCAACAAATTAAGGGTTGGTAGTAGCATTGGCACTTTTACTTAGAATCCCTTTGTCCAAACCTATAAACACGAGAATTATGTATTTTTTTTCTTACTTTAGTGCTTGAAACTTACTCGCTTTTCTGAATTATATCAAGATTTCATCTATAATCTCTACTTCGTACAAAGAGATTAAAACAAAAATCAATTCAATATTTTTTTTCGTTGTATCGTAAAATATATCAATCTCACTATATTTACAAGAGAACCTTAAAGTTCATGGATAATCCAACAATGCAAACTTGACTTGCAAGGTAATCTTACCACCTTCATTGACTAGCTTGGCTGCTGTTACCAACCAATGTCCCGGAGCATCATGCGGGCCGCGAACAACCTCGGATATATCTAAATATTTTAGCAGTTTTTTGGACTGAATTGGTGCCGGTGGACCATCTGGATATACACCGGAATTAAGTGCAGTTGGTGCCTGCTTTTGTTGTCCGGTGACGGTCCGTTGAGTGAACGTGAAAGTTGTGCTAAGATTTGTGAGGAAACTGGCCTTACGAGAAGTTTCCGGTGCAGCTGCCCACTCGGTCTTCCGGATCATGCAGTTGGGTACATGGGCGTACAGCAGCCGGAGATGCAAAACCGTCTTCGGCCACTTCCCTTTGCTAAGGAGCTGTGCGCCGGTTACGATAAAAACACCACCTGAAACTTCTTGTAACCAGTTAGGATCATGCTTAACAACAGATGTGCACACATTTGAGTATCTCTTCCACCTGACCGGCTCTAAGAATTGATCACCAGACTTGTATTCATCCGACCCTTGCCATTGGCACGGCCAGCCTGATGTGAATGCCATTATATTTGGAAGACTTGAGAGATGCTGCACGTGTAATGCCAACCGGTTGCATTTCTTCCCTTCCAAGTACAAACGGAGGCCAACTACCGGTTTTAGATCACTCGAAACCTGCCATTGTATGGAATATTTAAATTTTACTTTTATAGTAACAACAGAGAATAGGACTGAAATATAGCTGCAAAATATACCTAAAAAAAAGGATGAACTTTGATAGCAACTCTGAGGGATCAAGCAATTTAAACCTATATTTACACATTCAGCACATTTGCATAACAATGCATACATGCCTACGCAACTACATAGACTAGAAAGGTAAAACTACAAACCAAATCTTGCAAATTTCATAAAACTTAATATTTAAAAGATATTTCGTTCATACTTTAACTTCAACAGTAGTGATGCGTGTTTGTTGTTAGTTGTTACTGATAAAAAATTTAATTCAAGCGTTAATGTCCACTTCTAAAAGTGGAAACTCCAACTCCATTTTCTAGCAGAATGCCAAAAAGCTATGTTACTCCAACTCTTCATTTTTCTTAAAGTCCTCGTGTAGACACCCGTGTCTAATATATATTTGGACACAGGTATGAGGGTGCAATCCTCCAAATGTATGGAAAAACATTAAAAAAAAAAATTGATCATATTCTTTCTGGACACATACCCATATTTGACATTCACTCTCGAGTCTAGGTAACATGGTGACTTCATCAAATCTTCTAAAACCCCACCAACGTTATTAGTACTGTACAACACAAGTCATACTTGCCATACTCATACTGGTTTTCTATATTTGGACTCGGGTGTGAACGTCGGATATGGGTATATATTTGACACTGATATGTTCAATTTTTAAAAGTTTTTCCATTAAGAGTCTTTGGAAAGTCATCTACCATACCCAGGTCTGAAAATGTGTCAGACAAGGTTACTTAAAGAAAAATGAAGAATCAGAACAACATAAGCAGGTTTTAAGCAAAACTGGTGCAGTAATATAGGATTCTCCGTGCTAACAGTTTGTTCATAGAATTCTGGTTAAGTTCGGTTCAGATGCTGTAGTAAGATTCTAAATTATCTTGTGAAGTGCTTACAAAAAGAACATAAAAGGTAACACATTAGCGCATTTTCCCCTCAAGGAATTATACGTTTTGGATCTTATGAGTCTTCTGTTCTAGATGAAAAGGGGAAAAAAAAAATTGCAGGTGACAAGATACTATGATGATGGAAATGAATAAAACTGATAAGCCGACTACTAGAAAATAATGCTTTTCATGTATTGTTTGATTACCTGTGTGCAGCTGACGTGTATCTTAGGACCCAAGAAAGTGAATTGCAGGGAAGGGCAAAAAGCCTTTTTCCTCTGGTGCCGAAGAGGCAGCTCGCAGAACATAGGGGCCCATTGTCGTGGAACTTGAAACTCCAAGAAATACCTTAAATCCTCCGGGGCAGGCTTGTCTACACACGCATTCAGCAAGTTAAAGAACTTCACTATCACATAAAACTAGAAAAAAATAGAAGTATTATAAAGATCAAATGATTTGTAAAATGATTGTTAAAAGAATCACAAGGCTAAAGTCCTCTAACATCCAGTAATTAAGCCAAAATTTTCAATTTTTCTGAGCTTGAATCTTTTAAAAAATGAAAAAAGTTGCCTACATTTTTTCATTTTTTGCAATCAAGTAAAATGTTTAATACATTCACGTTTTCTGCTAAATTTCTTGACAAGGCATTGACACATCAGATTTAGCTCTGGACAGTAGGATATGTGGCATATTTTTTTTTTCCAGTGGGGACATGACACACGGTAAATCCCTCCCTCTAATTTTCATGTGATTTCTGATAGCCAATGATTTAAGAAGTGAAAAAAAGAAAGGACTTTGCTTCCATGGCAATTAAATAGAATCCCTTGGATCTTCAGGCACTTTCTCTCCAACTAAATATACCTCAGATTTCAAAATCACAAAATAAAAATGAGTGCAAAAGAAAGTAGTCAAACAAGTGCTCCAATTGATTTTTAACACATAATTCTATTTTTTCCAACTTCTTTCAAATACTTATTCACAATTAAGAATTATATTCTTTCCAGCCAAAAATCTATAAACATATCCCAGTCTTACCCCTCAAATGGTTACCCAAAGCAAGATATTTAGTTATAGTTTTATTAGAGAACGATTCCGATCATCTTCAAAATCATATTTGAAGCATAATCCAGAACTGAAGTTATCTCCATTAGTCAGGCACTGCAATACTTACAACGAAGATACAAGTTGATCGCATGACTAAGATACCCACTTCCTGGAATCCCGGTCAGAAGAGAAGTAATTGGAACAAACTTGAACGAAATTCCTTCTGGCTTAGCAGATACGGTCTGGAGCCAGTTGGAGTGACTATGTAAGAACACATTTCCTCCTCTTTTTGAAGAAATGATAGTCAGTCCCTATTTAAGTTGAAAACAAAGGAAAAGGAATAACTCATGGATTCTAATGATTATTTAAAAAAAAAAAAAAATACATAAAGCAACAGTCAAGTTCTAGACTCACATCTTTGCTTGATGTTTCTGCAATGCTGGCCAACTGCAAGGAGTTTGACTGCAAAATGTGGTTAAATACCTCGGGCACCTACATAAATAAAATGGAATTTAGAAACAAATTGGTATTTTACCAAAAAATAAAAAAGAGCCCTTAGATTTCAACGAGGTGGTAATACTTTTTGTTTGCCATCCCTTGTTTTTCTCTGTAGTAATGAAGGGCTTTTCCCATCTGAAAACATAAAATCTCCAAGATCCTCCAAATACCCTCTGAGCTCAGGAGGAGGAATTGTAGAGGAAAAGTTCTGTCTAACACATAACAAATCTTGACCTCCAATAGCCAGGCCAACTATTATGTGCGTCCCATACGTCTGTATGAACCTGCATAATACAATTTGTTAGATATGTACAGCATGAAAAGAATAATAATGATATTAAAAGATGCCAAGTAACCAAAATGATTCAGGTGTTTCCCCGCATTGAATTTTGCAAATTAGTTACAAAACTATATCACAGAAAACTAGGTCAGCAGGAAATTATGTACTTGTATGTGTATATATAAGGATCCCCAAACCACCCCCTTTTTTTTCATTGGAAAGTGATATTCTAACCAAAAGTTCCGTAATAAACCTCTTAAGCATTCCTGTTTTAGTTTAAAATTCATATCCCTCATCATAACAACACTACCCTGGCTAGAAAAAAAAAACACAGATGAAAGAACAGTAAGTATAATAAATCATGTACGACAGCTAGGCAGTGGTTGCATAATGTATGAGTGGATGGTTGATTAGGTTTTCGAGGACCCTAGTCACGGGTACAAGAGATAGGAAGCTATTATTGAATGAAGAAAATCAAGGACTTAGAAAGCTATCTGGAGGCTGTACTGGCACTATGAACAGAACAGTGAATTAAAGTTAAGGTTGCAAGTTGATGGTTACTTTTATCTGAGATTGGTTAGGGTATGGTAGACAAAATTCAAACTGAAAGATTATCATAGATGATAGAACACAAGCATGTTCAATCTCATGATCAATCAAAAGGATTGTACTACTTTGGGGGCAAAAAAGCGAGAAAGTAACGTTTTGTAAACCAAAATGTATTCCACAAGAAAGTTGAAAACGAGTATTACAGCTCCATCATCTCATAATTTAATTAATTGGACTATATCTTTTCCAGCATACAGCCTCATCATCAACCTAACCAGCTGAGAACCACTGTTAATTCTGCATAACCAGAAATATATTTCCTTTAAAATACACAAAAGTGTAAAACATACAGTTGACAGTATCCTTTCTCAATATTTATTCATTCATGCAAACAGCCTCCACATAATCCGCATGATCTCTCATTGATATATAATGATCTTAATGCCAAGAAGTTGCATGAATAATGTATTGAAAAGATACCTAGACAACGCTGCTGGATCCCAGTGAGGTGGAACAGACTTCTTAACTCTGTCATGTAGTACAAGTGGAGATGCTGTAAGGTGTAAATGATACAACGAAATAAAGTAACCATCAAAAGCAAGATTTTTGGTGTCTGTGGCATCATGAAGCCAGTCTCCACTCAAATCGAAAATAGCGTTAAGATAGCCTGAAGGAACTTTTCCTTGTATTGAAGACTTCTGATTAAGTAACTCAGACATCTGCAAGTGAAATAAGATTTAAGAGCAAATATATGGTACAACTTTGATACAGGATCAAATAAATTTATTCAAACGTCTATGAGGCTCGTAACCAGTACAGCATAGAACAGGGTACATAATCCTAGACAGTTTTTACATTAGATCTTGCCTTTCTGGTTTTTTTTTGTTTTTTTTTTTTTTTCACTTCCTTCATCATCAAGGTTCGGGTAGAAACCCCTTCAAGATATTTTGATAGTAGGATTTTTAAGTGTCTTATCAAAGTGTTTTCAGTATATTAGACACTTGCTATCCCACTAATATCATCTGTTATTATCAACAAGTAGAGTTCCTAGATCATGAAGCAGATTCCAGGAACTCATGAATACGGTTACTTATTTCCGGAATTGAGGTTCACTTCAAGTTTAAGTTAACTTTCTAATATCTATTTATTGCAAAACAAACCAAATGATTAAAGAAGAAACTTTGTCAAAAAATAAACAACATTACTAGCAGATTGAAAACTCTTTGGCAAATGAACTTCGAAATACGAAGCTTTTACACTGCAGCAGCCCATAAATGGTAAATTATCAAAGGGAACCCTTCTGTATATAAGGGATTCTATCTCCAAATTTTCCCTGTTTTTCCGACCAGAATCCATTAATTTTCAGCACCTCAAGGCCAACACTTGTGAATTCCATTCACAGAAAGATGATTTTACATAAACCCCTAATAAGTAGTAACGCCGTCTACAACATCAGATCCTTTTCTATTCTCGTTTCATATCAGTGAAGCGAGTAGGATCATATTCAGAAGCACAAATCGCAATTAACATCAAAGAGAAAATTATTCTCATTTCAATTAAATAGGATTCAATTTGAGCTCCAAGCAAAACTGCTCCAAAACATGAATCAGGTAGACACATCTTATCCCAACTCTACTGAAAGCCAAATCCAGATTATTGCTTAAATTATGAATCACCACATAAAAATAAGAACAAAAAGTAACAAATTCTTTCCTATCATCAATTGACACCAGTGATAGAGAATTAACTAGGGATGAGCCCTAGAATTTTAAAAAGTTGAGTTGTCTCAAAACACGCTCATAACTCCTAAGCTTGAAGCTTATTTTTATAGCAGATTGTAGAGCAAATAGCAAAGTGGGAAACCATTCGTAAGACATAAAAGGCAATCCTAGAAATTCATCCTTACGTATCTTTACTTCTTTCCTTATTGATGTTAAACATTCAGCAAAGAGTAAGAAGAGGAATTCCAAATAGTGAAAGTTCCATGAAGAAGGTGGGAACCTTTCTCGCATGTAGGGTGTGTAAAAGAATTGTTAAAGAAAAATCTAATTATCCATGCAAATACAACCCAAATTTCTTTGCCAACACAAAAAGAAAAAATATATCGTTAAGTACAAATCCAATTATGCATGTAACCTAGCTTTGTTTCCCAACTCTAAAACATTGAAGATTCATAGGTGCCTTTAGTCAAAAAGAGTTGAATGTACAAGTCTATCCACATGTGACAAAAAGTTTCCTTTTCATCCCCACCACTTTCAAGTCTCATTCACAAGAAACTAGAGATTATAAAACGCATGGTATAGCGACCCTGAGCTTAACTTAATTAGTTCATACAACCAAAGAGTTATAAGATAGTAGAATTGAAATTTCAATAATAGCATCCACAACTACAATCTCTTTTTTATATATATATATATAATATATATGCACACACACACACACAAGGTATGGCTCTGTTTTTAAAAATATACACTTTAAAAACAGTGAAAAAAATATTTCCATGAATATTACCTTTGCAGCTAATCACGATTCAGGCACTCATTAGAATTTTCCTGGTCAAAAGTTTAAACTCTTTCGATCCCACAGATTTCGGAAACTTTAGGAAAGTTTGTAAACTTGCAAATTTGGCCATGTCAGACTACTATTATGAACCATGAAAAAACGCAAGAAAAACTAATTCGTGGGTCAATCAGGAAACAGATAGAAACCAAAGTTTGAGAAAATTTCATGAATTGGGTATCCAAAATAACATCTTAATTATAATTTAAACACGTAAAAAGAACCCTGATATATTTGATCAAATGAACAAACGAGAAGAAGGACAAGTTTTTTTTTTTTTTTTTAAGAAAAAAAAAAAGGAAAAACAGACCTGATTGAATTCAAGAACATCAGA
>JBBYHK010000003.1:1321485-1331757 GCA_038382065.1 Adansonia grandidieri
TATATATATATATATATATATCGAAATGAACAAATCATCAATTCCTGATTAAACTAATCTGATCGATCAATCCAAAAGTTTTTTTTTTGTAAAAAAAGGATACTAAGAGGAGCATAGCTTTGTAACTTTTTAATATAAGTGAATCCGAAAAAAGTTAAAATTCAAACTTAGAAGTTTAGAATCCGAATTCTAAAATATACGAAATAAAATTCAATTCTGAGAAAGAAGGGGAAAAAAAAAAAGCAAAAAAGCTAATGGCAACACTCATTTTTTTCCCTTGGGGTGTAGCTTACGTTGTAAAATAGCATATTTGGCAATTCGTATCTTTCTTTCATAAATGTGTTTCAAATGTTATATATTTAAATAAATTTTAACACATTTGTTTGTATAGAGACTAAACTTAGGCACACACCTGAAAGAATTAAAAAAACACATCAGGAGAAGTCGGAGGTTAGCTCTAACATTGGCTCTTCGACGGTTAAGTCAGCAAGTGCAGGGGTGAGTAAAAAACAAATAATTAAAAAAAAAAATATCTACTTATTGACTTGAGCATTGAAGCTAACGCCGAAACAACCTCCTTCCTCTTCTAATATGTGTTTTTTATTCTTTTAGGTGCCAACCTTTAGTTTCAGTTTTAACACAAACGATGTTAATAATTCATTTTATATAAATTTTGACACGTTTATATATTTATTTCATATTTGTATTATTTGTCATATCCAAAATTGCTAAACCTTTAGTTGGAAGGATATGAGATTTGGGTATAGAACGTGCTCCATATTAAGCCGGACCTAAGCAAGATATTTTGTAATTTAAGTCAATCCGACCCGAATTATTGTTTAAATGATAAAAATTTTTTTTGTTTAAATTTAATTATTAATATTAATATAAAAATATTTTTTAATATTATTTGAACAGTGTAATGAACTTTTGAGCCAACCTAGACTCGACCAAACCCAAGCTTAGATAAAGGACAAAAAATTTTCCTGAGCCCAACCTAACCTATAAACACGAGCACTCTCCACTTCTACAAAGGGATTAAATGAAAAAAAAAATCAATTCAACTTTCTTTTCCTAGTACAGTAAAAATATAGATAAATCTCACTCTGTACGATAGAAGCTTAGAGCCTGAGATTCATGGATAGTCCAACAATGCAAACTTCACTTGCAAGCTAATCTTACCACCTTCGTTGACTAGCTTGGCTGCAGTTACCAACCAATGTCCCGGAGCATCATGCGGACCGCGGACAACCTCCGCTACATCTAAATATTTTAGCAGTTTCTTGGCACGAATTGGTGCTGGTGGACCATCAGGAAACACACCTGAATTAAGTGCAGTTGGTGCTGGCTTTTGTTGCCCGGTGACCGTCCGTTGAGTGAACGTGAAAGTTGTGCTGAGATTTGTGAGAAAACCAGCCTTACGAGAAGTTTCTGGCGCAGCTGCCCACTCTGTCTTCCGGATTGTGCAGTTAGGTATATGGGTGTAAAGCAGACGGAGATGCAAAACTGTCTTCGGCCATTTCCCTTTGCTGAGGAGCTGTGCACCAGTTACAATAAAAACACCATTTGAAACTTGTTGCAACCAGTTCGGATCATGCTTAACAACAGATGTGCACACATTCGAGTATCTCTTCCACCTGACCGGCTCTAAAAATTGATCGACAGACTTATAGTCATCTGACCCTCGCCATTGGCATGGTCTGCCTGATGTGGATGTCATAATATTCGGAAGACTTGAGAGATGCTGCACGTGTAATGCCAGCCGGTTGCATTTCTTTCCTTCTAAGTAAAGACGGAGGCCAACTACAGGTTTTAGATCACTTGAAACCTGAAATTGTACACAGAATATTTAAATTCATTCTTATAGTAACAAAAGAGAATAGGAATGAAATATGGTTGCTACTTGAACTCGGGGTAAGGGTCAGACATATGCTCACATTTTTTCTAAGTTTTTTCATATATTTGAAGGATCATATCACCATACCAATATGTGTTGAATATATGTACTTTAGGAAAAATAAAGAATCGGAATAATATAGGCAAAATCTATCTAAAAAATAGATTAAAGATGAACCTTGATAGCAACTCTGAGGGATCAAGCAATTGAAACCTATATTTACGCATCTGCATACCTATACATACATGCCTACATATACATATCTACATGGATTACAAAAGGTAAAACTACAGACAAATATGTTAACCAAGTCATACAAATTTCACCAAATGTTTGTATTTAAAAGATTTTTTCGTTCATATTTTGCCCTCAAGAAGAGTAAAGTGTGTTTATTGTTAGTCTTTACTAATAAGAAATTCGATTCAAGGTTAACATCCAATTCCTGATGTGGTAACTCGGCTCCATTTTCTACCAAACTACCAAACAATTTGACCATGGAAAGAATGGCATTTTAAAATGGTAAAGATGCATCGGTTGTCATTAATAAAAAACTCAAGGTAATTTCCACTTTCTAAGAGTAGTAACCTATGTTGCTCCAGGTCTTCATATTTCTTATAGTACCCTTGTCCAACATATATTTGGACATGGGTATGGGGGTACAGTCCTCTAAATATATAAAAAAACTTAGAAAAAATTGAACATACCCATATTAAACACATACCCGTATATGACATTCATCCGAGTCCGAGTAACACAGGTAGTTACTAAACTCCATTGTCTATTACACACTTTGAACACAAAAAGTGGCATTTTAATTATAATAAGCTGACTAAATCAAACCTTCTAGAGTCATACTTGCCATACTTCTACTGGTTACAAGCAAATATGGAGCAGTAATATTAATCTTGCTTTCAGGATTTTCCAAGCTAGCATGTTGTTCATAGAATTTTAGCTAAGTCGGGTTTGGATGCTGTCATAAGATTTTAAATCATCTTCCAAATTATTTACAACAAGAACATAAAAGGTAAAACATTAGTGCAATTTTCCCTCGACTTCAGGAATTATAAATTTTGGATGAAAAGATAAAACATAACAATGCAGGTGATAAGACAATATGATGATGAAAAATAAGTAAAAAAAAAATAAAACTTATAACCGATGACTGTAAACGTGTTTTTTGATTACCTGAGTGGAGCTGACTTGTATCTTAGGACCCAAGAAAGCAAATTGCAGGGAAGGGCAAGAGGCTTTTTTCGTATGATGCCCAAGAGGCAGCTCGCAGAACATAGGAGCCCATTGTCGTGGAACTTGAAACTCCAAGAAATACCGTAAATCCTCCGGAGCAGGCTTGTCTACATACAGATTCAACAAGTTAAAGAAATAAATAAGTAAAATAAGAATTAAATGATTGCAAAATGATGGTTAAAAGGAATAACAAGGGTTAAATCCTCTAACAGCCAGTACTCAGGCAAATGTTTCAAATTCCCTAAGCTTATTTATTTAAAAAAAAAAATTCCCTATATTTTTTAACTTTTTGCAATCAAGTAAAATGTTCAACATTCATGTTTTTCTGCTAAATTTCTTGACTTGGCATTGGCATGTCGAATCCCGTTTCAGACAACGAATATGTGACATATTTTCCGTTGGGGCCACAATAGAGGTAAATCCATCTCTTGAAGCACTTTCTCTCCAACTAAACATACGTAAAATTTCAAGACCACACAAAATATAACCCAGTGCAAAAGACAGTAGTCAAACAAGTGCTTCAACTGATTTTGAACACATAATTATGTCTTTTTCGATGACGTTGAATACTTATTTAGAACAAAAATTTTAAATAAGTCCAGTTTGTCGTTTCATTTTTTATTCTTTCTGACCAAAAACCAATGAGCATATCCTAGTCTCACCCGCAAACTGTTACCCTTAGCCAAGATATTTAGTTATAGTTTTAAGTAGAGAAGGATTCCAATCATCTTCAAGATCATATCTGAAGCATAATCACAGAACCGATGTTATCTCCATTAGTTGGGAACTATACTTACAACGAAGATACAAGTTGATCGCATGGCTAAGATACCCGCTTCCTGGAATCCCGGTCAGAAGAGAAGTAATCGGTACAAACTTGAACAAAATCCCCTCAGGTTTAGCAGGTACAGTCTGGAGCCAGTTGGAGTGACCATGCAAGAAAACATTCCCTCCTCTTTTTGAACAAATGATAGTGAGTCCCTATTCAAGTTGAAAACAAAGGAAAATAAAAATTCATGGATTCAAATGACTATCAAAAAAAAAAAAAAAAAAAATCAAATCAAGTAACATTCAAGTTCTAGACTCACATCTTTGCTCGATGTTTCTGCAATGCTGGCCAGCTGCAAGGTGTTTGACTGCAAAATACGGTTAAAGACCTCGGGCACCTACATAAATACATGGAATTTAGAAATAATATTGGTGTTTACCGAAAACAAGAGCCCTTAAATCTCGATGAAGTGCTAATACTTTTTGTTTGCCATCCCCTGTTTTTCTCTGTAGTAATGAAGGGCTTTTCCCATCGGAAAACATGACATCTCCAAGATCCTCCAAATACCCTCTGAGCTCAGAAGGAGGAATTGTAGAAGAATAATTCTGCCTGACACATATTAAATCTTGACCTCCGATAGCCATGCCGACTATTATGTGAGTCCCATATGTCTGTATGAACCTGCCTAATACAATTTATTAGATATGTAGTGCATGAAACCAATAATAATGAAATTAATAGATGCCAAGTAACCAAAAATGATCCATGTTTTTCCCTGCATCGGAATTTCCAAATTTAGATACGTCATAGATACAACGCTATGACAGATAACTTGGTCAGCAGGAAATTCTACATATATGTGTGTATGTGTGTGCATAAGGATCCCCAGCCGGCCAAACCCTCCCCCCCTTTATTGGAAATTGATATTCTAACCAAGACGTTAGTATTAAACCCCTCCAGCATTCCTGTTTTAGTTTAAAATTCATACTTGTTCTCACAAGAACACTACTCTGGCTCAAAAAGGGGAAAAAAAAAAGATAAAGAACAGTAAATAAAATAAATCACATTGGACAGCTAGGGCCGTTGCATATTGAACGAGTGGATGGTTGATTAGGTTTTCAAGGACCCAAGTCATGGGTGCAATAGATCAAGGATTTAGAAAGCTATTTTGGGGCTGAACAGGTACTACGAACAGAACCTGTGGACTGTTAATGAATGTTAAGGTTTCAAGTTGATGGTTCTTTGATCTGAGATTGGTTAGAGTATGGCAGAAGAGTATTCAAACTGAATGATTTATGGTTGATCTTTAACCAAATAAAACTGGAACTGCAAGAAGAAATGAGGAGATATAGGCTTCACATACTAAACTTCCCAAAAGTTTCAGTGTCCCAAAAAGCATAAAACTGCTGCTATTCCTAAGAATCTATTCTATATTAACTGAAATAAGTTACATTCTACCTATCCTATTTTTAGAAGTGCTTGAGATCCAAAATGTGAACCATCAAAATTTAACTTAAAAACAACTCCTAAATTATGAGTAAAAATAACCTGATAACATCAGAAAAACATGAAGGGTGGTCCATAGAATGTAATTTATAATCCATAGAAATAGTGGAAGGACACTTTTAGTAGTTGTCCTAAATACCAATTTCCACCACACCCATATAACTAAATCTACTAAACACAGATTCACACAATACCTAAATTATGATTAATTGGAAACCTTCAAATGTGAAATTCTTTGTCCAAAATCTTACCTAAAAACTTATTTATTATTTGTCCTGTCCGTTAAAACCAGAAAACTTCGTGTGAATAAACAGACTGTTTCACTAGAATTAACTGTATCAGGATATCAAAATGGGAGTTTAAACAAAATTTAAGCCCCAAGATACTAGAAATATGCATGTTATGATGCGGAAGGCAGCATGTTATACTATAAATTATAGACAACAACAGAAATTTTATAATATTAAGATGGTCTCAAATAACTTTTCCTTGTATTTAAAATTTCCAGTTTGTCAGACATATGCAACAGAAGCACAATAATGTCACTATTGGTTATATGTGGAAGATGATAGAATGCAAGCTTGTTGAATCTAATGATTAACCAAAAGATTGTACTACCTTTGGAGCAAAATGGTGAGAAAGTTATATTTTCTAAACCAAAATGTATTCCACAAGAAAGTTGAAAACGAGTATTGCAGCTATTTCATCATCTCAAAGTTTAATTATTTTTATACCATATATATATTTTTTCCAGCATACAGCCACATGATCAACCTAACCAGTTGAGAACCATGTTTAATTCTGCATAACCGCCAATATATTTCCTTAAACATTGACAAGAGTGTATAACATGCAGTTGACACTTGACAGTATTCTTTCTTAACATTTTTCTCTTCATGCAAACAGCCTCCACATGATGCATATGATCTCTCATTGATAAAATGATCTTAATGCCAAGAAATTGCGCAAATAATAAATCAAAAAGTTACCTAGACAATGCTGCTGGATCCCAGTGAGGTGGAACAGACTTCTTAACTCTGTCATGTAGCACAAGTGGAGATGCTGTAAGGTGTAAATGATACAACGAAATAAAGTAACCATCCAAAGCAAGATTTTTGGTGTCTTCGGCATCATGAAGCCAGTCCCCACTCAAATCAAAAATAGCGTTAAGATAGCCTGAAGGTACTTTTCCTTGTATTGAAGACCTCTGATTAAGTAACTCAGACATCTGCCAGAGAAGTAAGATTTGGGAGCAAATATAAGGTACAACATCAATTCAGCATCAAATAAATTTATTCTAACCTATAAAAGGCTCTTAACCGGTACAGGATTTAACAGACTGCATAATACACATATTTTCACATTAAATCATGTGCTTTTGTTCTCTTCACTTTCTTCATCATTAAGGTTCCAGTAGAAACCCCTTCAGGATATTTTGACTTTTGGTGCTTTAAGTATATTATCAAAGTGTTTTCAGTTTATTATATACTTGCTATCTCCCTAATATCTTCTGTGATTATCAACTAGTAGAGTTCCTCGATCATGGAGCATTTATCAGTAATTCATGAATGCAGATACTATTTTTTATTTCTGAAATGGAGGTTCACTTCAATTCTAATTCAACTTTTTAATATTTATTTATTGCAAACCAAACGATTACAAAGAAACTTTGACCAAAAATAAACAACATTACTAGCAGATTGGAAAGCTCCTTGTTAAATGAACTTCAAAATATTAAGCTTTTCCACTGCAGAAGTCCATAAATGGTAAATGATCAAATATGCGACACTTTAGCTCTCGCAACATAAGTGATATTATCTCTCATTTTCCCTAATTTTCCTACTAGTGTCCATTAATTTTCTGCACATCAAGACCAAAACTTTTCTCTTGAATTCCATTCATAGAAAGATGCTTTCACATAACGGTTAATTAACTAGTAAGACAGTCTATGACATCAGATCCTTTTCTATTCTCATTTCATTTCAATGGGGTAGGTAAGATTACATTCAAATGCAAAAATCACAATTAAAATCAAAGAGAATATTATTCCCATTTTATTTAAATGGGATTCACTTTGAGCTCCAAGGGATATGCTCTTTTAAACATAATCAGGTAGAAACATCTTTTCCCAACTCTACTGAAATCCAAATCTAGATTATGACTTAAATTATGAATCATCACATAAAAATAAGAATAAAAAGAGGAAAGAAATTGTCCCTTATCATCATTGACACCAGTAATAGAGAATTAACTAGAGATGATATCTGACTGAGCTCCAGACTTCCAAAAAGTTGAATTATCCCAAAACATGATCATAATCCCTGAGCTTAATGCTTATTTTTATAGCAGTGTAGAGAAAACAGCAGAGAGGAAAACCATTGATAAGACATAAAAGGCAGTCCTAGAATCCTTAAGTTTCTCTACTTCTTTCCTTATGGTCAACTATGTAACTCACACTCGGAGGTGAGTCTAGGACACAGGTATGCTCAAATTTTTTTTTATGTTTTTTTATATATTTGGATGATTATATCTACATACATGTCCTAATATATTCGGATACGGGTGCTGGACATGAGTACCTTAAGGAAAATGAAGAATCAGACTAACATAGGATGTCAAGCATTCAGACCATAGGAAAAAAGAAGAATTCCAAATAGTGAAAGTTCCATGAATGGAATTAACCCATTCCCGCCTTCTTCACATGTAGTGGAGTAAAGAATTGTTGAAGAAAAGAATCTAATTATCCATGCAAATACAACCCAAATTTTCTTTTCCAACTTAAAAGAAAATATAATAAAGTAGAAATCCAATTATGCATGTAATCTAGAACTATAAAGTTGCATAAGAGGTGCCCTTAGTCAAAAGAGTTGAATAAACAAGCCTATTCTAGATGTGACATAAAGGCAACTTTTCATCCCACCATATCAAGCCTCATTCACCAGAAATTAATGCCAATAAAGCAGAAAATATGGTGCTACTTTCAAAAATATATACTTGTTTTTTTTATTTTTTTAATCTATCTTGAACTTCTAAGCCTTATCTACTTAACAACCCTAGGATGATCTTAGGCGTTTAAGTTCTTTTGAACCCACAAAGCACGCCATCTAAGCTCAATTGGCTAAAAATATATACTTCAATTGTAATGGAAAAGTACTTCCTTATATAGCATAGCACCTTTGCTAACCACTAGCACTCATTAGCATTAGCCTAGTCAAAATCTTCTACTTCTATCGATCGCCGCAAATTTCGGCTGCTTTAGGGCAGTTTGCATTCATACAAGTTGGCCATATGAGAATACGATTAGCCCATTGTTTTGGACACATCAAAATGAAGCATGAAGAAGTCAAGAAAACACAACAAAACTAATTTATGGGTCAATCAAGAAACTGATACAAATCAAATTTTGATAAAATTTTCTTTCGAATTTTGGTATCCCAGATAACATCTTAATCATACTTTAAACACATAAAGCCCCAATTATCAAATAAACAAAAAGAGAAGAAGAAGAAGAAGAAGAAGATTGAAAACAGACCTGATTGAATTCAAGAACATCAGATTTGAATCGAATACGATCGCCTTTATCAAGACGAATATCTTGAGAAACATCTCTGACAGTAAAAGCCCCTGGGAATACAATGTCTCTTTTATTGGTTTCATCAAGCACGACCAACCTTGTTCCTTTAGCATATTTCAACCTGAAATCTCCACTTATATCAAAGCCTTTTCCCAAAGCTTCCATAGCTCTTACCTCTATTGACTTCTCAGTTTCCTCCATAACCATACCCTTTTTTTTTGTCCTTTTTGTTTCTCCTCTACTCTAATAAGCCCAGGGCCTCAAAGCAAAAGAGCAACAGAAATGGAGCTTTGGGTTGATTTACTTCTTAGATAAAGAAACAAGAACAGCACACAAAATTTGACCTTCAGCTTTTATTATTCCAGGCCACTTTAGACATATATATTATACAGATTTACCTGGGCTGGCTGGGTTGATGTAGAAGATACACGTTTGGAGTTGAAAACCAGGTTTTCACTTTTACCCTTCTTCATGAGTAACTGAATTTGAAGGGAATTTGAAAATCAAAGTGTAAAAGAGACTGGCAATTTCCAGGAAGAAGAAGGAATGATAATTTGGAGTAACTTTTGTTTTATTGGCATTTATAGACGACGACGATGACAACGATTATTATTACTACTATTATTATTATTATTATTATTATTTAAGCAATAATGGAAGGAAATGGCGATTGGTTTGGGGGAGAGTTTGAAAAGGTGGGAACACGTGGTGTTGACATCACGGAACCAAAACCCTTTCCAAAGTCAACTTTTTTATTTTTCGTTTTAATTAATTAATTTAACTTCTTTATATTGTTTTGTTGCTGTTGTTGTTGTTGTGTATTTTATTTTATTTTTGTTTTGTATTTTACTAAAAGCAAAAAAAAGGATATTTGTAATTTTTTGAATATTTGAATTTGAATTCATTTAATTTTATATTATATTGGATTATTCACGGATTGCATGGTTCGATAAGTTCAATTCGCATTGACGGATTTAAATAAGAATTTTTATAATTTAAGTCTATTTAGTTTAAATTATTGTTTAAATAATAAAAAAATATGTTTATTTAGATTTAAATATATATTAATATAAAATTTTTTTAATATTATTTTAAATAGTGATACGAGTCTTTGAGCTTACTCGAGCCTCGACAAGGAAATAAAAAAAAAATTTGAGTTACACCTAACACATGAACACCTTTACATGATTTTTGAACTCGTTCATTGTTCGAATATTGCTATATAAATTCATATATGTCGGATGTTCGGATTTGTTAAATATCTAAATTTATTAAATTATT
>JBBYHK010000003.1:1351345-1362773 GCA_038382065.1 Adansonia grandidieri
AAAATTAATCCAATAAACCAATTGAGTACTTTTACAATACAATGATGCCTTTAATAAATGAAAAATAATCCATCTTCCTCTCATACGAAACCCGATTAATTAGTGTACAGTGGTAATGTGTCAAATGTGACATTTATAAAAAGAGCTATATAATACCAAAGATCATTAGTTTAAATAGTTCAAAATTTATTTTTTTTAAATAAAATTTTAAATTAGAGTCTTGTGAATAAAAAAATTTAATATTAAGAGAATTTTATCTTAATAGTTTGATTTGGCTCAAATCGAATTAGTTAAGATTTAATAGTCTTTGAATATTAAGATTTTGATTAAAAAAATATGTAATTAATAATTTTTAATTTAATAAAAATAATATATTAAATATAAAAAATTAAATTAATAATTAAATAATTCTTAATTAATGTTATAGATATCAATTAAGAAAATCCAAAAATTAATACGGCAAACAAATTGAGTAATGTTACAATTCAATGATGCCCTTAATAAATGTATCATAATCAATCTCGCTTCCTTATGGAACCCGATTAAACAATGAATAACAAACAAAAAACGACAAATAAAATGAGTTAGGGAGGCTTTAGACTTTACATGTAATCGGAATAAACGTAATGTAAACGATTTAAAAAAGAAAAAAACAAAAGAAAAAAGCGTGATATAAACGAATTTTAGTGGAGGTGGGCAAAGCTTAAATTGGATCTTTACAAGTTTTTTTTTTTTGTTGGCCAACGGGTCCTGCAAAGCTACAATTGCAGGCCTTCTATTTTAGAGCAAAATTCACAACCAACAAAAATGTGGTGTTTTTGTTCATGGGAAAGTGTAAGAAAATCTAATTTTTGGTGGGATTCAAAGGAAAAAATAGCTAGAGAATTTGTTTAATCTTCCTTTTCCAAGTTAATATTTAAAATTTAGGGTAAACTATACCAGTGGCTTAATTATTAGCACACTTTTGTTTTAGTCATCTAACTTTTGAAATTGTTAAAAAGGCCAATAACATTATAAAATTATTTTATTTTGGTTACCCTGTTAAATGTTAACGGTAAGATGATATGGCAATGCCACATCATTGTCAGAAGCCACGTGATATTGTCCACATGGCATTAGGAATTTTTAGAAAGAAGTATTTTGATCACTAATCTAGAAAATTTCACAAGTTGGTCACTCACAATAAATTAATTAAAGTCAAAACTTTTAAAATGCTTTTTTACTGCTTCTTCCATTGATCTCTCTCTAAATTTAAACATTTTCATCATCAATCAAACTCTTGGTTTTAACCACTGACCCATTGTGTCTCCCACCATCCTTTATTGTCAATAGTCACCTGCCACTAGTTATCGGCATCCTTTTTAGCCTAATTCTTCTTCTTCACCTCCTGAACACTTCTACCAATTAGATTTCTCAAAAAATGCTTGGTTTTTCCTAGATTAAACAAGTTAGCCCACAACTTTTCCTCCTAAAAACCTCCCCTCCGTTGCTCTAAGCTACCTCTCTTTAGATATGTTTCTCCCATTCCTTTAGCCTCATAAAAATCACTCTTTTTCTTTTTGTGGTTTTTTGTGTTTAGATAGTGTTGGAATATTTTCGAAATAAATGAATAGTTATGTCTTCAATAATTTTAAAGTTATGTCTCTTAGTATTTTTTATGGTGTCTCTTGGTTTTTTATTAACTGTTATAACTATCCAAAAAGACACTTGTTGGATAAGTAATGTCTACATAAAGAAACATATCTTTACCTATAAATAAAACCTTTTTTTCATTTGAAAAAGATAGATAGAAACTATATAAAAAATTAAAAATAGAATTTTGATAGTTTTGCTATATACTGCTTAGTGCATAATGGATTGATGTCGTCAATATAAAATACCATTAATCATAGGGCTTTATTGTATCATTGAAGTTTATACGCCGGTAACCTTAAAGAAAGTAACATTGCTAAACGCCTTAAAACCTTCATCAATTTCTCATGTTTTTTGTTCCTCACGAACTAATAGATAGTGTTGTAACTTTTAGGTTGAAAAAATAGGTTTTTCTTTTTTCAATAATCAAACTACTCTAAAACGTGAATAGCAGCAGTAATGAATCGTTATTGTTGCTACTCACTTTTGCACCGAGTTTTGTAGCTGTTATCTGCCACTATTCACAACCATTTTTTCTTTAATAGCGGTGGAGGCAAGCGAGGCTATCGCGAAATAGAGGCCGCTATTTCGCTATCCTACTACTATTTGAATCTATGTTATTAATATACAAGTAAAAATACGAAAATAAATAAATTTACTTATTTAATATAAGTTTTAATCTTTTATTAAATTTATTTAATAAAAGTGATTAAAGTAAAATAAAATTATTGTGAATGACCAACTCGTGAAATTTTTAAAATTGAATAATCAAAAAAATTTCTCAAAAAAATAAATAATCAAAAGTATAATTTATTTATTAATTTTTTAAAAAATTTATTTTTCACCAAATAAAATCACGTAATATATCAAATGATGTGATAATATCATGTGATTTTTAACAATTACGTAACATCATCGTCACGTTAGTATTTAACTTATTTTAAAAAATAAGTTAAAAGTACTTGTAATAACTTGTAATTAGTCGAAACTTGTCACTTTGCCAATGTACATGAAGTACAAAACAGTCAAAGCTATTTCTAAATCACTACAACCGCAAACACTTTGCAATTTGGCTCTCCAATTAATGGCCAGTTGTCCTTTATTTGGGATAATTGAGTTAGTATTTGATTGATTAGGGAGATTTGAGAGATTAAATAGGTGGTGGTGAGAGTAAATTCCATTCAGAAACGTGATCTTTTTATAATACTAGAATATGCTTATCTATACATTTCTAAAAATTAGATTAAAGTTTTAAATATGATTTTTATTATATAAAATATAAAAAAATATGATATAATATAAATATAACATAAAAAATTAAAATATGATATAATAAAAAATATAATATAAACATTATACATATATAAAAATATATCAAAATGTATATAAAATAAATTATTAAAGTATAAATATTTATCTAAATTTATAATACTTTGACTGTACAAAAATAACACAAAATGAAGGCAACATGAACATAAAAATCTTTAAATTAAATCATTATAACAAATTATACAAAATATGTTATAAATTAAGATATGACATGAGCATGATACAAACGCAAAAATTTCTCTCTAAATTGAATCACGATAATAAATTATGTAAAATAAAAAATAAGTTAAGACATGACATGAACGTAATATAAAAAAATTAATGTACACAGCACAAACTCTTTTTTCTCCCAATTTTTTGCTTTATCTCTCTCCTCTATTTAAAAATCTGCCTATTAACCCTAGATCAGGTAAAAGTTCAAACTTAACTACATTATTTAATACCCAAACTAAAGCTCAAACTTATGAGCTAATTTAATTGTCCCCAAACATGTATTCTAAATTTCAAATTAAGAAATAAAATTTCTAGTACAAACTTTTAGAGGAGTTATTAAGGATTTCATTTTTATTTACATTCTTTAAAACTCAATTTATAGATTAATATTCTTTTAAAAATATTTCAAGTTCATCCTTTCCTTCCAACATCATTAAAATTCGACCAACTTTGCCACGTGACTGCCACATGCATGTCCATGTTGATGTTCACATGGTAACGTCTACGTAGGTATGGACATTTCGATGTCCACGCAGCAAAAATTGTATCTATTTGACTTTTGGATTGGAATTTTATGTAGGTTAAAATGACATATTTTAATTGGTCGATTTTTATTGGCGATTGTTTGAACGAAAATGGGTGAAAATAAAATATTTATAAAAAATAGATTATTTGTGTATTTTACTTAAATGGGTGGAGTTTTACATTTGGTCGTTGGGTTTAACTATATTAGGAGTATGGTTTTTTGGATTTAAGAGAAAAGGTTTGAGGGTAAAAAGCTTAAATCCTCTTCACTACTTGAAAAATAATTGAGATTTTTACTACTTTATTCAACCGTCATTTTTTTTCATATTGATAATAATTGGAAATGAATGAAATTTGATAATTTTGAATTGACCATGAAGATAAATGAAAATTAATTAAAAATGGAAAAACGTTTTGGAAAAAAAATTAACCTATATTTAATTAAAAATGCATTAATTTTACTCTAAAAAATTTTTAAATACATATGCTGTAAAAATATAATTTTTATGTTAAATTTTTTTCTTTTTATAAGATCGCGAGGCTATTAGGCTCAGCTTTGGGCTTCGGTCAATATAGGCCCATCGCGTAGTTTGTCCTTAACAACCTCATTCTATCTACAATAGTTTTCAAATCTTCGACGCTACAACTCTTTTCAGGAGAAATTTTCAGTTTCTTTTCTTGTTGGGATCATTATAAGTGTAACGATAATACGCTTAGGGATGGTAACTAATAGAATAGATTTAGATATTTATAATTATTTGATTTATATTTTGTAGATTTAAATAATGTTTAGATTCAAATATTATAATTATTATTTATAGTAGATTTAGAGTGAACGTAGATATAAATTTTCGAATATTTATTATCTAAATCCGCATTATAAATGTGGATAACGGATTTAGATATTCAAATTCACTATTTAAATTTATTTTTGTAAAATATTAAAAATTTATAATCTATGTAAGAATCGAACCTTGACCTATTGAATTCAGATTTTTTTGCAGATTCAGATATCCAACGAATAATGTTATTTAATTCGAATTCAAATTTAAATAATAATGTATGAAATTAATACAGATAATAAATAAATTTAAATTTTAATATTACAAAAAATATAAATATCTAATTCATTTTCATCTATAAATTTATCATTGATAGGAAATAACTAAATTTCACGGATATGAGATTCAAACTGTGAATTTTATGTTGCAATTGAACCTCAAAATATACTCATTCGTGTTCAAGTTCAGCTTGCTCGGTTAATGGTGTCAGGCATGGTGGTCAATCGCACGGATTGCAACACAAGCATGCTATGATATTTAAAAAAAAAAAAAAAAAGCAATTAATTAGAAAAGAAAATTTTTTTTAATTCCGTGGGTAATTTTTTTAATTATTATATATAATTAATTTTAAATTTTTTTAGATATGCTTTTATTTGATTTTTTTTATCTTTATACATTACAATTAATATTGTGAAATAAATGCAATAAAAGAAAACGATATGAATAAAGATATATTTGATTGCTGTTAAGCCATGCATAAGAGATTAACATTAATAGCACTCATGGGAAAAAAAGGTAAAAAAGCATACTTAACGTTTAGTAATTGAAATTAACAATAAGTTCTTATTTAACCAACATAAAATTTGCAAACTAATAATAATAATAATAATAATAATAATAATAATAATAATAATAGATGTTGCTTCCTGCTGCCTCTGATGCCTTGACCATCAAGTCATCAAAGTCTACCCATCTTGGCCTCGGGCAATTCTAAGCAAAACCAAGCGTAGGCTCATCGGTGTCATCACCTTCAGTCATTCAAAACGTTCAAATCGGCACTAAATTCCCCGGTTTTAAGCCTGTTTCTCTTCCGAGCAGCATCTCAGCTATCTAACCAAACGTGAGATGGATCTAATTTTAGAAAAGCTGATTTGGATTCATAGCAATCATAGCGTTAAACCTTGTCCTACACGAACTTGAAGTATTACCTAGAGTTTTTTCCCGTACGATGCTGCAAGGATTATGCATTTTTATACATGGATAATTTATTAAATTATTTTAAATTAAAATGGCTTAAAAAAATTTAACGAAGAAAGAGTGAACAAAGAAAAAAACGACAAATAAAAAATTTAATATTATTATCTATCTTAATTTCTCCATTTTTATTATCTTTTTATATTTTTGGATTTTATCAAATTCAATTCAATAAGTAGAAAGAGATAAATCAACCATTATTATTATTATTATTTAAAAACTTATAAAAATAAAAATATTAGCATTTAATACATAAGAATTGAAAATTATGTAATAATCTTCGGCTAAATATATATTTGTTTATTTTTTATGAAAATAATAAATTATAAAAAAATTAAAAAAATAGTAAGAAAAAACAAAAACCACAACAATTTTTCTTCTCTTTTCTATTTTTATTTTTTTTATTTTTCCTTCATCTTTTGAATTATTCAAAATTTAAAAAATAAATTTTTATAAATTATAAAAAATAATAAAATTAAAAAATAAAATAATATTTTAATAAATTATCTCAGTATTTTTATTTTTTTGAGTATTTTTAAATTCAATTTGATAATATATCAACTACTATTATTATTTTTTATTCATTATTTTCTTAAAAAATTGATAATAAATTGAAAAATTATTAATAGCTTTAATACATAGTTTGTGTTTATGAAAATAAGAAATCATAAAAAATTAAAATTGCAATAAGAAAAAAAACAAAAACTATAATTTTTTGCTTTTTTTTTAATTTTTTTCTATTTTTTCTTCATCTCTTGTAAAAATTTAAAACCACTTACTTTTTATTTTTCTATTTTTTTTATAATTTTTATAAAAAATTATAAAACTATTTTTTTTTGTAATTTTTTTTCTTTTCCTTTCCTTCCTTTTTCCACTGCTGTCCACCTCTGCCTCACCGGCTACGTCGAGGTAGCCATCAAGTGCTACTTGATCTCCTCTCCCCCTCCTTCTTGCTTTGTCCGTCGAAGGCAGCTCCTCCATTCTTTCCTTTTTCTTTTCTCTCCTCCATTTTCACTTCTTCCACCACCGTTTTCTTTTCGACCAACCACCGCCGCTGGTCAACAACCGGTCGATCTCCCCTCGGTCACCTCTCTCATCTTCTGTGTCCCTTCTTATCCTTTATCTCTCCCATGCCATTTTTATTTTATTTTTTCAAATCATTCAACAAAAAAAACTATTTTATCCTTTAACATTTTTAAAAATTCTGATTAATTCCCCAGGACTTTGTTTTTATTATATAGATCATAAGGCAACTTGGTCGTATTTATAATCTCAGCAATCAATAATGTTTATTTAAAAACGTTTTTTCAGAAAATTTTAAAAAAATGGTGGAAGAGGCTTAGATAGACTTGGATTACAACACGAAGGCGACAAAGCCGAAAGGCAAGGTGCAATAATGGTTGATCGACAATAAGACAGCGATGCTCCGGCGACAAGGGGATCGAGCAGAGAAAAAAGGAAAGAGGGAAAAAAAAAAGAAAGGAGAATGGGAGAAAAGAAGGTCGGGCTGGATCTAATCTAGCCAAACTTATTTCTAGAATAATTTGGATAGCAAATTTGCTGTCTAGATCAAAACGGATTTCGTCATAAATTATTTTCCTCGAATACGTAAAAATGTTAGGAATATCTACTAAATTTCTTTGTTGACCATGTCAATAGGAATTTGTTTAGGTTCTGTTAGTTTGTTGTTTAGTTTACCTAGTCTATAGAGGTTAGTAATTGTATTTCTTAATTTCTAGTTTTTCAGTTAGTTACAGCTTTATAAATAGAGTGGTCTCTTGTAGTGTTTTTCAGTAAGTTTTCAAAAGCAATAAAGCTCAATTTCAGTTTTCTTATTCTGTCCATTTTTCTTACACCTAACAGTGGTATCAGAGCTTGGGTACAGGGAGTGAAAGCAAATAAACTAGAGGGAAACACAAGGGGTAAGAGAGTGCAGCAGCAGTTGGCATTCTTTTTTCTACTTAACTTAATTTTGTAGTAGCAAAATGGCGTCTGAAGCAACATTTGTGCAGCCAGTAATTCCAAGATTTAATGGTCATTATGATAATTAGAGCATGTTGATGAAGAACTTCTTGAGGTCCAAGGAGTATTTGCAGGCTGTCGAATCTGGAATAAAAGAGGCAGCAACTTGAGTCGTGTTGTTAGAGGTGCAGAAAGCAAACTTAGAAGCATTAAAGCTGAAAGATCTTAAGGCCAAGAACTATCTCTTTCAAGCTATTGATCGAGGAACCTTGAAGACAATTCTTTGTAAAGATACCTCCAAGCAGATTTGGGAATCCTTGAAGAAGAAGTATCAAGGAAACGCAAGGTCAAAGTGGATGCAGCTCCAGGGACTACGGACTGAATTTGAGACTTTACGCATGAAGTCAAGTGAATCTGTTACGGATTTCTTCACTAGAACAATGACGATTGCTAATAAGATGCGAATCCATGGAGAAAAAAATGGAGGATGTGACTATTGTGGAGAAAATTTTTCGATCAATGACACAAAAATTTAATTTCATTGTTTGTTCAATAGAAGAATCTAAAGACATTGATATGCTTTCACTAGATGAATTACAAAGTTCTTTCTTAGTTCATGAGCAGAAAGTTGTTCAGCAGGAGAAAGAAAAACTAGCTCTAAAAGCAGCAACCAACACAAAAAGTTTAGGACATGGAAAAGGAAAATGGAAGGACAAGAATTCTTATCAAAAAGTAGGTCAGAATCTTATAGCTGACTCTAGAACATATGAAAATCATGAAGCTGTCTCCAGTACCAAAGGACAAGGTCGTGACAAGTCACATATCAAATGCTTTCGATGTCAAAAGTATGTGCATTACAAGTCTGAATGTAGGATTAATTTCAAAAAAGATCCAGGTGCGAAATCAAACTTTGTAGAGAAAAAAGAAGAAGTTTCTCTCTTGATGGCATGTCATGCAAAAGAAGATGTTCACCAGCATGTGTGGTACTTAGATAGTGGATGCAGTAATCATATGTATGGAGATAAGTCTGTATTTTCAGACTTGGATGAAACATTTTGTAATACTGTGACTTTTGGTGACAAAACTTCAGTTTTAGTTATGGGCAACGGCAATGTTAAGATCCATACGAAGAAAAACACCACTTAGGTTATTTTTAATGTTTACTTTGTTCCAGATTTGAAAATTAACCTTCTTAGTGTTGGTCAGCTCCAGGAGAAAGGATATGAGATCATTATTAAAAAAAGAGTTTACCGTATTTTAAATGAAAAATTAGGCTTAATTGCTCAAATCAACATCACAACAAATCAGATGTTCCCTTTATATCTCAACAGTATTACTCACGCATGCTTTTCTGCAAGAATAAAGGACAAGGTCTGGTTATGGCATTTTTGCTATGGGCATCTTAATTTTGGTGGGCTAAAAATATTGTAGCAGAAGAACATAGTTACAGGTCTACCAGAAATTAAAAGTCCTTCTCAAATTTGTGAAGAATATGTGGTTGGGAAACAACATAGAGACACTTTTTAAAAAGGAAGATAGTGGAGAGCAAAACAGGTCTTGAAGGTCATTCACACTACTAACTTATGTAGACCCATAAATCTGACATCAAATGATGGTAAACGTTACTTTATAACGTTCATAGATGATTATAGTCGGAAAGCTTGGGTTTATTTTTTGCAAGAAAAATCTAAAACTTTTTCAGCTTTCAAAAACTTCAAATCAAGAGTTGAAAAAGAAGCAGGCATGCCTATAAAGATTCTTCGTAGTGATCGTGGTGGAGAATATAACTCACAAGAATTTGTAAATTTCTGGGAGGAGCATGGAATTCGAAAACAACTTACAACAGCTTATACGCCTGACGTTTCGGAGAGGAAGAATCATACAATCTTAACATGGTGTGAACTATTATGCAAGAAGTGGAGTTTAGAAATGCTTTTGGCCTAAGGCTGTCAATTGGAGCATTCATTTACTAAACAAAAGCCCCACATTTGCTATTCAAAATATAACTCCCGAAGAAGCTTGGAGTGGATGAAGACCAAGCGTAGATCATTTCAAAATTTTTGGCTGCATAGCATATGCACATGTTCCATATCAAAAAAGGAGTAAACTTGATGACAAAGGAGAAAAGTGCATTTTTCTTAGTGTTAGTGAGCAATCAAAAGCGTACAAATTGTACAATCCTATCACCAAAACAATTGTCATTAGTCGTGACATGTTCTTTAATGAAGAACAATTCTGGACCTGTGATGAAAGCAGGCCTGAACAGTTGATACATGTTGATTTTGAGGGTGAAATTGAAGAAAGAAGGCAGTAGCCATCTGTCAACAATGAGAAACAACCATTTGTCACTCAAAATATTTCAATCGTAGAAGTAAAGGAAAGACCTCAACGTGTTAGGAGAAGGCCTGCATGGATGGAAGACTATGAGGTAACTGGGATTGATCAGTCCAAGGACCCACTTACACATTTTGCATTATTTGCAGATTATGATCCAGTTACTTTTGAATATGCTGTCAAAGAAACAAAGTGGAGGAAGGCTATGGATGTTGAGATTGCAGCTATTGAAAGAAACAACATTTGGGAGTTAATGGAGCTTCCAAATAGGCAAAAGACAATCGGTGTAAAGTGGATATACATGAAAAAGCTGAAGGAGAATGGAGAAGTTGATAAGTATAAAGCATGTTTAGTGGCTAAAGGCTACAAACAAGCGGTCAGCATCGACTACAAAGAGGTGTTTGCCCCAGTTGCAAGGCATGATAAAGTCATATTGGTGATTGCTTTAGCAGCACAAAACTGTTGGCCTATCTTTCAGCTGGATGTAAAATCAGCATTTTTACATGGTGATCTTCAGGAGCATGTATTTATTGATCAACCTCCAGGTTATGTGAAGCTTAGAAGTGACAATAAGGTCTATAAACTCAAAAAGGCATTATACGGGCTAAAACAAGCTTTACGTGCTCAGTATAGACATATTGAAGCCTATTTTTTGAAAGAAGGATTTCAAAAATGTCCACATGAGTATACTTTGTTCATTAAGTCTGACGAAGGAGGAAAGATGCTTATTGTGTGCCAATATGTTGATGATTTAATTTATACTGGAAATGATCGTGTTATGTTTGAAAAATTTAAGCAGTCTATGATGCTTGAGTTTGATATGTCTAAACTTGGAATGATGCATTACTTTCTCGGTATAGAGGTAATGCAAACTTCTGTTGGTATTTTTGTCTCTCAGAAAAGGTATGTGCAGGAAATTTTAAATAAAATTTAGATGAAGAATTACAATTTTGTTGGCACACCAATTGAGTTTGGTTTGAAGCTTATGAAAGATCTAGATGGAAAAAAGGTGGACAATACCTTATATAAGCAGATTGTGGGAAGCTTAATTTATGTGACTGCAACAAGACCTGACATAATGCATACTGTAAGTCTTATTAGCAAATATATGGAATGTCCAAGGGAGATGCACCTTCTTGCTGCAAAAAGAATTTTACGCTACTTGCAAGGAACTGCAGAGTATGGTCTGTTCTACAAAAAAAGTGATGAATCAAACTTGTTTGGCTTTACGGATAGTGATTATGCTGGAGATTTGGATGACAAAAAGAGCACATATGATTATGTTTTCATGATTGGTTCAGGAGCTATTTCATGGTCTTTGAAAAAGCAAGCTATTGTCACTTTGTCAACAACTGAAGTAGAGTATGTAGTTGCAACAGCCTGCGCTTGCCAAGCAA
>JBBYHK010000003.1:1375627-1538285 GCA_038382065.1 Adansonia grandidieri
AATGATCAATGTATCGATACTATGAACCATTGTATCGATACTATGAACCATTGTATTGATACATGTTGATATGTATCGATACATTCCTTCACAGAATGCATGTTTTGGTCTTGGCATGGTCTAGGATCGATACATGAGGTCCTGTATCGATACAGAGGCTTATGTATCGATACATCTACATGTTTTATCGATACAAATGGGGACATTTCAAATTTTTGGCGCGTTGAAGCATTGTATCGATACATGAGAACCATGTATCGATACATTTAAGTAAAATTATGGATTTTCTCATATCTTTTGTCCCTAGATACCTTGGACTTCATCATTTGATGCCATATCTTTGCATTTACCTTTGATATGATCCCTAGGCCTTCTTGGCATCCTTAAAATCTGTCGCCCGGTGATCATCACCCCCTCTTACATTCATGTTCTAGATTGCTAAAAATTTTCCCGGATAAAATAAGGTGTCTGCAATTCTAGAGAGTTGACATGTGCCAAAGAATGTTAGATAATTGATGATCCTAATCATAGGCTAAAACCTAGATAATCTCTTAGAAATGCATGCAATTATGTAGCTTTTCTTTCACAAATTGAACCTACAAATTTAGATGAGGCTCGAAAGGATAATAGTTGGATCATGGCCATGCAAGAGAAGTTAAGTTAAATTAATTTGAAAGGAACAAAGTTTGGAATTTAGTCGAAAGACCCAGTAATTATCCCAGCATAGGTACCAATGGGTCTTTAAGAACAAACTTAATAAGCATGGAACCATAGTTAGAAATAAGGCTAGATTAGTTGTTGAGGGATATAGTCGAGAAGAAAGAATTGATTTCGATGAGACTTATACCCCCACAGCTAGACTAAAGGCCATTAGAATACTATTGGCCATTAGAATACTATTCGCCTTTGCATGTTTTGACAATTTCAAGTTGTTTCAAATTGATGTCAAAAGTGTTTTTTTAAATAGTTTTATTAATGAGAAAGTTTATGTTCAACAACCTCCTAGTTTTGAAAATCCTTACTATCCCGATCATGTTTTAAACTTTCAAAAGCCTTGTATGGTTTAAAGCAAGCACCTAGGGCATGGTATGAAAGGCTTTCAAAATTTTTAATTGAAAAAGGTTTTAATAGAGGCAATATTAACAAAACTCTTGTTATAAAAGTCAAAGGCAAGGATATTTTAGTAATTCAAATTTATGTTGATGATATTATTTTTGGTGCTACTAATGAATCTCTTTGTAAATAATTTTCTAAGTTACTGCAGCGTGAATTCGAGATGAGTATGATGGGAGAATTAACATTTTTTTGGGACTAAAAGTCACGCAAACAAAAGATGGCATCTTCATCAATCAAGTGAAGTATATAAAGGAATTACTTAAGAGATTCAAATGGATGAAGCAAAGCCTTGTTCCACACCTACGAGTACTTCAACAAAGCTTAAGAAGGATGAAAGAGGTAAATGTGTTAACTCTAAACTTTATAGGTCTGTGATAGGCTCATTGCTATAACTTACCCTAAGTAAACCTGATATAATGTTTAGTGTATGCCTATGTGCTAGATATCAATCGTCACCTAGGGAGTCACATCTAGTTGTCATAAAAAGAATTTTTAGATATCTTAGAGACACTCCCAATCTAGACTTATGGTATCTAAAAGAATCATCTCTTACCTTACATGCTTATTCCAATGTGGATTTAGATGGATGTAAAATTGATAGGAAAAGCACTTCTGGTACTTGTTAATTTCTTGAAAATATGCTCATATCATGGTTCTCCAAGAAACAAAATAGTTAGTGCTGCTTTATCCACAACCGAAGTAGAGTACATATCTGTGGGAAGTTATTATGCCCAAAACTACAAATGGAGGATTTTGGCATTACCATGGATCATATTCCAATTAAATGTGACAATACTAGTTCCATTTGTCTCACCAACAATCCAATTCAACATTCTAGAACTAAGCACATAGAGATTAGACATCACTTCATTAAAGATCATGTGCAAAAAGGTGATATAGTCCTTGAATTCATTGATACCTTATATCAACTAGTTGATATGTCCACTAAACCACTTAACAAGGATAGATTTTGCATAATTAGAAGAGAACTTCGTTTAATGAATGCCCCATAAATTTATAAGTTGATACTTTGCCTCAACATTGTTTACACCATGCTTGGTTGAAAAAACTAGCTTTACATACCTACTTGTTTGATGATGTGCACTTGTATGACTTTTGATTCTTGGATGATTTTGTTTATTGGTTAAATTTTGAATTGTTCATGCAAATGATTTTGATATCAAAGTTTTGTTCAAAGTTGCATTTTCAAATGTTTTTCAATGACCAATTGGGTTAAAAATATGCTTAAATTGACACCATCTTAATAGAAATGACCCAATACTAAGCTATACATATCAATACCAGCCAAACCTTTTTTTTAGTGTCGAGATCGATTTCGAGGTATCGATATAAAACCTAGAATCATTCCTTGAATCGATACTTGATTCTATGTATCGATACATTGTATCGATACTCCATCTTGTATCAGTATAGCCTAAACTTGTTTTATGTCTTGAGACACAGTTCATTGTATCGATACAGAAACCTAGAATTATTCTTTGTATCGATACTGCATTCTAAGTATCGATACCTTATATCGATATCACCTCCTTTGTATTGATACAAACTATTGATTTAGGCTATCCTCATACGGGCAACATCATCTACATCAAACTTGAGCCATCACTTCTTTAGTTCCTTTAACCCTCATGCTTCACAAATCATCACTTGTAATCAAATCCTTATCTTTTCCTATAATCCTTGATCCAAAATAGCTCTATTTCATTAAATTCTCCATTCCATTTCAAAAGAATTCAATCCATTACCACCCAAAACCATAAAAAATTTGAAAACTCTCTTCACTCAAACCCTAACCATTCCCTTTCAAAATCCTCATAATTTGTCCAAATTTCTTCCAAATCTTTAAGTAATTTTTCGTTTTCAATTCTTTTCAACCTTGGCTGTTATGATCGGTTGCGAAATTACTCGAAAACCTATGCCAAATTGCCACCAAAGCCACTGCCCATCACATGCTCGGCCATATTCCTCATACAGCCCTTCCTTGGCAACCCATCTTGCCCAGGTACCTATTCCTTTCTTCCTCAACTTGGACTCCTTCCTTAGGCAATGTTCACCACCCTTGACAAACCTTATCGGAACCTATTTCCACTTTATCTGATTCCCTCCTAATCACTTCAAATACTTTACCAACATTTTATCTCTCCTCTATTTGTTTAAACCAGCCACTTGTTTGATAAAAGTCCCCAATCACATTAAAACACTCCCATGCCTTTAAAGACCAAATAAACTGCCCGTCGTCAAGGGCCTATCACCCATGCTTCCACTTTTTTTGCTTGTCAACCACCTCTGGCCCAAAATCAATTATTCTTTGACTTATGTTTTTAAGATGCATGGGTCATAAGCAGTTCACTACTATCTATGCCCATATGCCCATCAAACAATGTTGACTCATCGACTTCCTCTTCCTTTAGTCCATTGTTTATCCCTACCTTTAAACATTTAATACTTTTGTATGGACTAAATTTCTCTCTCTCAATGTCCTGATTCGCGAAAATTTTATTCATGCATTCTTTAGCAATGCCTCACTTATCATTGAGGATCATGACCATCCAATGTTATTCGACTTATCTTTTAGGACAAGATCTCGCAGTTAACCCTGCTTCTCTTGCGACTGCTTTTGGTTTCCCGAATAAATGCGTGATCAACAAAGGTCTGACTCTTACAACCTTGTGTACCCCAAACAACAAAGCTACTCTCCTTCCTTTAGTTGATCGCTTACTTCATCTTACCATTTCCGATGTGCTCCATCCATACGACACCAAACATACCTTAATTAGTGATTTTGACTATTGGTGGCTCCATATGATTCAAATCAGGAATCATCTAAACCTAGCCCATTTTATCTTTATGGACCTTGTTCTCTGTGTTTGTAGTTGTCATAGCCTTTTACATGACATGGCATTGAGCTACTATTCCGACACTCAAGGTCTTGACCTTTCTTATAACCCTAAAATTATGGTATCTTCTTACCGCTATATAGGATGTAAATCCATAAGGCTTGTCAGGTATGACATTCAAGGCACCGATTTTGTTCCCAAGGCTCGTTGACAACCACCTTCATTGCTTGAGCAATCGGACACTCTCATTCTCATTGACCATGATGATGATGATATCTAGCATGATGCGCCTCCTCCATACCTAGCTATCGACACCTCATCATCCATGCCCATGGACCTCCAACATTTGTATGATTCCATCATGGGATGTCTTAATACATGGGAGCAATGTTTTGACTCTTGGGATCACTGGTTTGATTCCATTAATGCTTGCTTTTCTAGTCTCGAGCATAGTTATCGGGTGTTAATGAGCAATTCCATAGCTTCTAGGTGGCCTTTCCTTATGCTCCTCTGCCTAGTTCTCCATCCACTGAGGATCCTCCAACCAATGACAATTAGTCATATTAGGCTTATTTTAGGATGACATTTAAGTTTTTAGGATTCCATTCCATTGGACATCTTTTACTTATTTTGTTGACTTTATTTTAACATTTTATTCTCAATGACTTATCTTTGCTTGCATTTTTTCTATTACTTTGAATTGATCTTTCTTGTGTTTTGATATAACAACAAGGGGGAGAAATGCCATAAATTTGCCAAATACATTTGGCATTGTTAAATATGACTTCCATGGTATTATTCTGAACTTGATTATGATTATATTTTCATGTTGGAACCTAAATAACATATTGATATTGAACACTTTTACATGTTGTACCTTGAATTGTGAAAATCATGGGCAATATTGTTGATTTGAAATGTTGTAGCTTTAAAGAACACTATTTGCTCAAATTAAAACTTTTGAAAACCATTGCCTTTATTAAGGGGGAGTTTTTTTTCCATCTCAAAAATTTAGGGGGAGTCATTAGCAAGCAAATTTATCTTAAGCTTTGTTATATAATAAAAAAGGAGATTGTTAGCTATGAATTAATTTTGATTTTGATATAGCCAATAACTTAAGCTAAATTAATTTGTACTCATTTATTTCCAACTTTGTATTTGTGTTAAAATTGAAAAATATTGTGAAAAAGTACTAAGTTTGTATTTTCTCAAAAATATATGTTCCAAAATGCATATTTATACTTAGAATATTTTTAAGATATGTTTGAGTCAATATCAAGCCAAGAAAAATCATTTTACAAAGGATTTTAAAGGTATGTATCAACACAGCGCAAAAATGTATCGATACTATGCTTAAAACCCCTAATTTATTGATACTTATTAGCATGTATCGACACATTGCAGTAAGTATCGATACTCACCCTATATGTATCGATACATTGCTTTGCAGTAGCCAAGGTTTGACTGAAACCCCCAAAAATATTGATACAGGTGTGTTTGTATCGATACAACTTGGCAGGTATTGATAATCAGCCTTCTATATCGATACAACAGGTTGCAATGATCATTTTTTTAATTCTCGCATCGATACCATTGGTATTGTATCAATACAATAGCACATGTCTAAACGGAAACAAGCATTTATAAAGGCTAGAATGGCTCTCCAACCACCTCATTTAATGCACAACGTCTATAAATCAATTCCAGGCAGTAAATAGAGGTTCCCAATAGCTGAAGAAGCAAGAGATAAAAAGATCAATCAAGCATTGAACAATAAAAGCTCAAAGTCTTCAAATTCTTCATTTTTCTTGTATCAAATTTATGCCCTTTCAAGTTTATTTGTATCTCATTCACTTTGTACTTAAATTTCAACAAACACCCACCTACTAAAGGTTTAAATTGTTTGCAAACATTTCATTCATATCATAAAAAGGGTTACGTGAAAGTGAGTGAAAACATTTAAGAATTTGGGGTAGAATTCTTAAGGGAATTGAAAGGTTCTATCTAAGCCTTAAAAGATAGAGGTGTAAGGTTATACCTTAGCCTTAAAGGTAAACAATTTCATTAGTGAATTATGGAATCACCTTGGCAAGGAATTGCCAAGAAGAGAGGATGAAGATGCTGAGTTCAAGGACTGAACCTTTATATATTGATTGTTTGTTTTTCTTATCCTTAACTCATTTTTTATTTTCATTTATTTCAAATTTGTACAAAAGATCAATTCATGATCAAGTTCTTGTAGAACCAATTCACCCCCTCTTGGTTCAATCTTTTCTTTGAGCTAACACTTAAAAAATTTAGTTTAGCCTAAAAATTTCAAGGTAAATAGGATGCATGCCCCATTTTCTTAGCACGAATAGATCAAGTAGTATGAAGTATGGATTTCTTTGAAAATCAAATGAATTTGATATTCTTTGAAGTCTCCTAACTATTTGCACTTCGACGAGCACCAAGAGCGGCCGTGAAAGATTTAGGAACATGAAGGTCAAATTAGAAAGGGGATGGACTTAATTTTTGAAGTTAATTTCTTTAACTTAGAGATGGTGACTTAAGGTAGTTAGGGATTTTTTGACAACCCTAAATTTATTCAAAAATGGATTTTCCCTACAAAATTTTGGTAATTCCCATAGGTGATATCAATGACTTTTCCTTGTTTAACTTTAGGTTACCTATTTATGGGTATTTCACCCTAGAGCTTCATTCTTTTCAAAAGTTTCCTCTTTTTCCCTTACTTTTTGTTTTTTAATTAATTTTCCCATCACACTATTAAGGACTCAAAGATCTTCCAAAAGAATGAATTTTCAAAGAACTTCCTAGAAATGGCTCGGTAGCTCAAATAGTTAGGCTTGATCGAAATGGATTTTGTAAGTACGTAACATAAGGCATGGTTTAAGGTTTAAAAGGAAAGAGTAAATAAGCCCAAATAACATGTTTAAAGGTAATTGAATCAAGGATCATTTTTCTCCAAAAAGCATCGAATCTAGCATTTTTTTCAAGCAAACAAATCTTCATTTCTTTATATTTTTCTTTGCTTTTCTTTATTTCTTTCTTCATCGTGTTTTTCTTTATTCTTCATTTTAAATATTTGAACTTAAAATTTGAACTTGCTTCACTCTTAAGAATTTTCATTGTGGCAATTAACTTGTTTTTCTTTTAACTATAGAACGAAATTTGCTTTTTCTAATCTTGAAGCTTTGTTTTACTGGCCCCTCTAGTGTGGAGGGTGATCCTTGATTAGGGTTTAAAGAAAGAAAATAAATTATCAGGCTTAAAGGGGACTACAAAAGGTTAATTTTCTATAACTGTGAAGGATAGAGAAAAACAACTATTTGTCATTTCAAGCAAAGCCATTTAAATTATTGAGTTTTTTGCTAGGAAAAGTGATGGTTTTCTCTTTTTTGAAATCATTTTGAGTACTCTAACAACATGATGTTGCACTCAATTTTTCAATTTTCTTTTCAATTTGGATTTGTTTTTTTTTTTCTAAAAATTATGTACATGTTCCTTTTCAGTATATCACTAATAGGTAATCAAGTAATTCAAGAATTCGTGTATGCAAGGAAATACTATGCTCAATTCTTTAAAATTTGCAACAATGGGTGTTGGGCCGTATTTAAAGTGATCGAAAAGAAATAAGGCTCAAAAAGGTTTTAGTAGGAATATAGGGGTAATTTTGTTTCACTATTCTATTGTAAAAATAAGTAATGAGTAACTTCTAAGGAATAGTCACAAATTTCATGTTTTATAAAAAATGAAAAAGAAATGGGGATTTTGGGCTCAATCTTGGACACATCTAATTGCCCTTATTAGGTTCCTTAAAAGGATATCTCATTTGTTTGATCTTCAAAGAAACTCAGAGGTTCTTGGAAACTTTATTCTATAACTCTTTCGGTGGGGAATCATGGTTTAGGAATTTAAAACATTGGTTTTTTAAATGATCTTCGTTTATTTATAGGGAAATGAATTGAAATGTAGAAGCTTATTTCAACATCAGTCATTAGTAATCTTAAGATTTTTCATCTTCATACTTTTGAAAATATTTGCTTTTTTGAAACATTCTTATCTCTTTAAAACATTTAACATGGATGTTTTACAAGATAATGTCGATTCAGAGCGAAGAGCTTTTCAAAATAAGTTATAGTAATCATTATGGCATGCATTCATTTTTTTTAACTCAGTTATTCTCAATGCTTACCTCTTGTTAATATACCTTTCAACAATATCTAGCTTTCCCCTCTTCAAAGCTCAACTTCCCAGCCTTGATGAGATCTTGAACTTCTGTACTTGAAAGTAGGGCAATTTTTTGCAGAATGACCTGGATTATCAGAATGATGATCACAACATTGGTTAACATCATACCACTCAGGATATGGGGGTTTCAGAGGCTCAATTTGGACAAGTGTCAAAAGGTGATTCTTAACAAGCTCGAGTAAAAGCTCAGAATAAGGTATAGGGATCTACTTAACCCGATTTGGATTTCTCTTACTATATCTATTCTAACTATTTTTCTAAGTACTTGGTTTATGCAGATATATGAAAGTTGGTGTAACTATAGGCATTAGTTATGAGGAATCTTGGGATGCACTCGAGAATTATTCATGACAAGATAAAAGGCTCATAAGGATGACACCAATATTGACGCGAATTTGCAAGTTGCTGATTCATCTGGAAAATAACTTGAATTTCTTCTTCTTTTTCAAAAGTTTTTCACTTCTTCACCATAGGCGTATCATTAACTTGTATCTTTCCCTTTTAGATGGCATTCTCAATCATTTCACCAGAGGCAACTATATCAACAAAATTCCATATGGTACTTCCCACAAATTTATCAAAGAATGGATTTGTTAAGGTAGTCCGAAACAAAGATACAATTATTTTTTCCGACAAAGGTGGCTGTACTTGGGCTACTACATCCCTTCATCTTTGGGTGTACTGTGTGAACATTTCTGTTGATTTGTTTTCCATATTCCAAAAAATTAATCGATCAGTTGCCCAATTTGACATATGCTTGTATTGCTAAAGAAACAATTAGCTAAGTCCTTCTAACATCGTAATTGAGTCTTATTCAAATTACTGGACATCTTAACGCTGATCTTGATAAGCTTTATTGAAAATAGTGAATGAGAAACTTGTCATTTTGTGTGTGCTCGGTCATTTTTCTAATATACATTTTGATGTAGGCCCGTAGAGAAATAGTGCCACTAAACTTTTCAAAGTTTAGCATCTTAAACTTAGGAGGGAGAATTGGATCTGGTACCAAACTCAACTTGTCTACATCTACACTATCAAAATCCTTGATTCCTTCTACTACTTTGAGAGTCTTTTTAAGGAGTTAGTACTTTTCTTTACTATTCTTAAGTTTGACCCTTTTTTAAAGTCTTGAGCTTGAGACTTTCTAGCTTTATGAGCCTATCAACGTTCGCACCCATTGGATTATTTAAAGTAGAATATGATCTTACACCCATTACCCCTCATTGAGCATTAAGGTCAGTAGGAGTATGTATTATAGGACTAGCTTGCATAGATTGAGTTGCTTGAGGACATTGCCCCTCTGCCCTGAATAAGCCGATAATAGTACTAGAAAGATTTTTTTGGTTTCTTGGATTCTTAATTTCAGACTTTTTCTCTCTAGCCATCATTTCTTCTATCAACTTAGAGATTTGTGCTTGCATTCCCTCTTGTCATTTCATTATAATCTCAAGGGCTTCTCAATCATTTTCCTCCACCCTTTGTAAACGCATTGAGAATCCATCTGCCATGGTCAATGATCTTTGATTATCCTGAACATTCCTAGGTTAAAAGAAATGAATTCCTTTAGAAAACTGATAAATCTGAGTGAATCTTCATTTTACCCCCTTACCCTTATGAAATGCATATCATGAGTGCATCTATTGTTGCATATATACGAATAGGTCCACTAATTGAATTAATGTAATGCTAAAGAAAAATACATGTGAACAAATATATACAAAGGGCCTATCATCAAAAATACAATTCCAAAATAAAATTAAGGTGTTATGGTGCCTTAAGGAAAAATGATTAATGTTATTATAAAAGACATGATATTCATTCATCATTGCCCTATGTATTTATTATGATACAATAATATATAAAAAGGATTAATAAAAGAAATGAGAAGTAAATTAGCCTAGATAAATAAGAAAAGGATTAATATAAAGATAAATAAGGTTGCCCCAAGTAAATATATTAGGGCATCACAATACCTATCGAGGAAAATGAAAAAGCTTTGTTGTTGGCAATGATGTTAGAATATCATCATCTAACCTACATGTCTATATCATGTAGTTAAGGTCGCACATATGACTTGTAAGGGACAAGAAGTAATCGCATTATTAGTGACAATGTTCATTCATCATAACTTAGCATCTGAATTAAAATAATGATGGCAACTTTTAAGATGCAACAACGGTCTTACCATAAACAATGATGTTCACTTATTATCACATGATTCACATGTTCATAATGTAAAATAAAAGAAAAGGATAAGAAATGTTCCCTTATGTGTACTTAATTCGGTACCCTTTAGAACCGAGTATACCTCTAACTAAATGAGGCCCATAAGGTTCATTACATAAAGTTTGGGTTAAACATCTAAATAAGTTCTTGAATTGCTCCTCGAGCCTGAAAAAAACTAACGAGGTAACCTAATCTTCACCCATCATGGTTTATGTTAGAAAGGGTTAGTTCAAGTGGGAGTATCTTGCATGCTTGTAATGAGGCTAACACCTAGGGCAAGTGTAGGAATTTACACCTTGTAGGCTTTTCACTAGCCTAGACAGAGGCTAACACCTTAAAACATAAAGTTATGTTGCTCCCTATTAAAATGTTGGGTACCTATGGCCCCTTTATATATCTGGAGGAGAATCATATGCATATGTAAGTGCACAATGTGTGCAGGGGAACAACTTACCTTTTATGATTTGACACTTTCAAAAATAATGAAACCCTATCCTAAATGCCCCATAAAAATAACATTGCAAAAGAAACAAAAGGGTTAGTGAAAAATATGAACAATGTATACCAAAATTCCATATAAATAAAAAATATAATTTTTTTTTGAAAATACCATAGATTATAGTTAAACACAAGTTGAAACCAAATTAGTCAAAATTTAGTTATCATGTAATTAATTTTAGGCCTTACTCTCCAACTTATCCCTAGCAATGTCACTAAGCTATCGCATCATGGCCCAGATACAAATACTGACCAGCCTAACTTAAAATGTCTGCTAAACCCTTTATTCCTATATATATCTATATATCATTATTCTTTTTTATTTTTGGGGGCCATTCATCATTATTATATTTTTATTTTTTATGTCTGGGGACTGAGTTGTTAAGAAGAATCGTTCACTTGACTTAACCCTAAATAATTATTAAAAGATAACCATTTATTTTGGAGTTGCCACCAATCTATTTTATCTAGGAGAGATTGGTCACCTGTTGGAGTTTATATTTTTGGGGTTAGAAAACTCATAAAACAACCTCTGAGGTCCATATTGATACCAAGGATCATGTGAAAGGGTCTGAGAGTTAGTTACAATCACAGTAAGGATCGACCTTATCGTGATGCTAGACAATCAGTACCTTATTAATCATGTTTAACATAAATTTGATTTTTATTTGGTTTTAATATTTGATATTTCATTATAATTCCCATATGTAAAAATTTTCATAAAATAAATTTATTATTCCTATGAGAAAACTGGGTTCGTAATGTTACTAAAAATCAAAATATCTTCCACACCTTCTTGGAGAACTAAAAGGACACGGAGGTTTTTATTATTCTCTTTTGTACACCATTAGGGAGCCAATGGAATATGAAAGGTTTTAAGTCTTTTGTGCCTTACTAGAGAACCGGAAGAATACAAAAGGTTTTATTTTTCAAAATTTGAAAATCTTGATTTTCACTTTAAAAAGGATATCTCTTTATTAAAATAATCTGTAAAACCTCTCTCATATGCTAGGAGAAATTCCATATACTATTTTAAAATTGGAGACATTGCCTTGATTTGCAAATAATATAAAATTCCTTAAGACTTGGTTTAGATGAAACGTACTAAACATAACTCTAAAGATCCAAATTTGGTTGATTGGACTAATATGTCCCCTAAAGTACACCTTCAATGTAAAACTATCTTGGAAGGACTTGATTCCAAAATAAATTAATAAAATGTCATTGAGGAGTACCTTTGGCTTATAAATATCTTGGTACCCTAAAAGATTCTAAAACTTTATAGATAAATGACCCTATTCTTACTTTACACCTTTGATATAGAAGTATCCTAATAATCATATAAGACTTGGTTCTAATGTAAATTACTAAAATGTCTTTAAAGTCTACCTTCGACATAAAAGTATCCTAGTAAGCCTAAAGGACTCGACAACTTTATAAAAGACAAACCTATTCCTATTATATACCTTTGACATATACGTATCCTGGTGACCATAAAGGATTTGGTTTAAAAAATTTACTAAAATACCCCTACGGTAGATTTTTAACCTATAAATCTTGATAACGTAGAGGACTCAAAAATGATATGAAATGACAATAATGCCCTCCATGGTAGTTTAAAAATCAACTATGACCTCAAAAGAAAAAATTGCTAATAGACCTTTAAATTTTTTTAAATTGCATTTCATACCACTACTAGAAAACTAGAAGAATATGAAAAGTTTTAATAATTTCTACACTCCTACAAAAGGCCATAGGAATGTTAGAAATATTCTTTAAATGTCAAAAAACATTTCATTAACTTTAAAATTTTTGAACTTTTCAAACTTTGCAACTTAGTCACTATGCAAAATAAACACATATTAAACATAAAATTGATCACAAATAATCATGGAAATTATGTTAAAAATCATATAATCAAATCGACCAAGCATCTCTGGCCTTGGAACGAAAATTATGTTACAAGATTAGATTTAGCCAAGCTTGGAATCAAACTTCCAAGGCCTTCCAAAATTTTGGAAAAATTATTTTTAGAACCCTAAAAGTTTCAAACTTTACAAGATATCCTAAATATCAAGAAAAATCAAGAAATAAATTGAACACAAGGTCATACATTGTTTGACCAACATTATGTTCCAACCAAAAACAATCTTTTTCATCACATTATGCATAAATATAAACATATATAGATATCATAATTTTTACCTAGCTAAAATATGCATAAAATCAGCATAAATAATAAATAAATCAACATGAAAGTTATTAAGAAAATAACACAAAAATATATACATAAAAATAACAATATTTCTTCTAAAGGGAAGAAAAATGAATGAAAGTAACAAAAACTAAAGATTTAGTAAAAGAATTTACCTTAAAAATGCTTAAAAACATAAAAATTTAGTGATTTTCTTTTCTTTTTTTTCCTCCTCCAAGCTAATGTCTTCAATTGATGGAATCCATCCACTATTTATTTATAGGTGATGGAAGTCGGACAAAGGCTGAAGAAAAGCTCTTCGCCAAATGGTGGTGCTAGATGTTTCTAGAATTTTTTTTCTTTTTTCTTTTTTGTTTTTATTTAATATTTATTTTATTTTTTTTAATTTTCTAGATTTTGATTTGATTTAAATTAATTATTTTTGTTATTTCATGGATTGCATCATACATGACATCATCAAACTCTAGAGCTATGAAAAGGAAAAAATTAATTTGAATAAAAACAAATTATAGGTACTAAATTGTAACAAAATAAAAATTATGTATTCAAAGTATAAAATTTCACATAATAAATTTAATTAATAATTCAATCCAATAAGCTTATTGAGCTTGATAGAAAACAGTAATGGGCTCATTAGGTTTTTCAAAAAATTAATGGGCTTATTAGGCCATTAAAAAATTTAAGGTTTTAAGGCCCCTGAAATTGAAAAACAAAAAAATTTAGCCCATTAAAAATAAAATTAATAAAATTTTGATATAAAAATTCAAAAATAATTTTTTTAATTTTATGTGCAAGAAAAAGGTAATTAAAAATTCCAAACTCATAAAATTTTACAAGCAAAATCCCTTTTAAAAAAATTATCATTTGAAAAAAATAGAAAAATTATAAAATAAATTGAATTCTCAAAAGCCAATTTAATATGAATTTAATGGAACTATTTGAAGAATTTTAAAAATTACAAACTCAAAAAAATCTTCTCAAAAAATTTTATAGAGTAGAAAACTCCATATTTTTGAAAGACGAAAATTCTAAAAAAACAAAACAAAACTCATAAATAAATTGAATTTTGAAAAGCTGATTAATTTGAATTTAATAAGAATATTTGAATAATTTTAAATAAATATAGACTCAAAAAAATCTTCCTAAAAAAATTTACAGAGTAGAAAACTCCGTATCTTGGAAACAAGGCAATTTCAAAGATATATTCAAATTTTGTAGAAAATGAAGTTATCCTACACATTAATCAAAATATTAATTTATCAAAGTAATAAGGAAGAAAATTTGAAGCCTACAACAATTTTTACTGAAAAAGATTTCACAAGTATGATCATTTTTGTACTGTGAAAAATTTAAAATTAACTACTAAGATGGACAAGTTAACATCTTGTGGTATAAAATACGAATATTAATTTTCCTTGAGTATTTCTAATTTTTTGAATTGCATATCAGCATAAATATCACACAGGTATCGATAAAAATATATAATGCTTAACTTCCAAAATTTAACAAAAAATTCACAAAAAATTCCTAAAAATAAAAATTTTGACCATGATAACATCTGCAGAAATAAATTTTAAAATTTCACAAGTATAAATTTAAAAACTAATTTTTACCTTGATGTTTGTCTTTTTTTATCTAAGATCAGCCCTCGAAATGACATTTTTTTGTCATATGCACCTATGACCATTTAAGTACCACTAAATAGGTCTTAAAAATGTCTAGTTGACCTCAAAAAGTCAACCCTTATCGGGCGGCCACTAAGTTATCATTCTCAAATATTTTTGGATTATTAGGAAAGGGGTTGGACAAAATTAGATGTTTACACCTACCCATCAAAACCATGCCCGATTTTAGATATCAAGAAGAAATTAGGAACATATGAAGGGATAAAACTACTTGTTTCCCTCTTTCTCTTTTTATCTGAATATTCCATTTATTTGGAAAATTTATATAATTTATTTGGATAATTTATAACTTCTATTTAGTTAGATAATTTGCACTTGTATTGTTTTTATTTCAAAGTTTATTATGATTTGAATTTAATATTTCATACAGATACTGACTTATTAAATAATTTGCACTTGTATTTAATATTTCAAAGTTTATTATGCACTTGTATTGCATACAAGAATGCTTGCTTTAAAATAGAATTTAAGCTTAGGTTAATTTTCGTATAACTTTATGGCTGAATGAGTATATGTAGTAATTATTTTCAAGGATTTTCAGGAGGTTCATACTAAATCAGAATTGGATCGAAGGGTTTTTGTATCTGAGTTGCCAAAAATTACACATCTGGACCCATATCAAAATAATTTGAAAAAGTTTGTTGAAATATTGAGACCCAATTTATTGAGAAATATGGGCAAATCACACTCCTCTTTAAGATATGATTTGATGAGCAGTTAGTTTAGGCTATGATTGAGTTTTGGGATCCATCATTCTAGTGTTTTTCATTTAATCAGCATGACATGACTCGAAGTATGGAGGAGATCTTAGCTTTGCTTGGGCTTGGACCCTTGGAAATGAGCCCATTTACTATAAGAAATGTAATCTGACCAGCTTCAATAAGAATTTGGGCAAAGTTCTCGATTATAGATTTTGAGTCAGGCAACCATTATATCGAGCAAAAATGAAACACTAGTGTTATTTCTTGGTAGATTCTATGGGAATACATTTGAGTACACTCTAACACTGAAAAAGCCTTCGACACATTCGCCTTAGCCATATACGAGTTGGATTTGCTCTCAAGAATATTGCAACATGTAAAAGCTACAATGGTAGACTTGGTCGGCCAGTTAGAAAAGAACAAGCACTCAACCCTAGCCATTCTAGCTAAGATAATTTGAGCACTCAATAAATGCCAAAAAGAAGGTGGAGGGAGATTTTTTAGAAGTGCTTTGTTGTTGTATATTTGGGCCGAAGTCATTTTTAAGGCAAAGGAGTTGAAAGGGTCAAACCTTATTTCTTGCATTCCCTTTTTAGGAGTTCATCAAGACAGAGTAGCTCAAATTAGGAACCAAGAATCAATGGGTTGAGACATCCAAGAACTTGGCTTCTGAAGAAATAATATGGAAAGCACCTTTGTTTTTGCCAAAGCCATTTGTCCATGGGTATGGTGATTCACTATTTGTGCTTTTGCTTGATATTTGGGGTACCATGGGATATGCACCATTGTTAGTACAAAAATAATATGGGTCCTAGTAGTTCATTTCGATGACTTTAAGACTAGCCAACATAGATCTTGAATACAGGGGGAAAGTTATAGAAAACCACTTTAGGTGGCCACTTGTAAATAGAAGGAAAGATATGACTAGGTTACATGTATATATAGATAAGACCACTCCAGGTTATGATACTTGGAGGAAAATCTGAGATGTAACATGATTATTCGCAACACAGATAAGCCATTCCTCGAGTATCTATCTGACCAGAGCCTGCCATTCTTTCTAAGGTTAATTTGATTAAAGAGGAAACTACCAGGGAATAGCAAAGAATAAGAGTTGATAACCAGGTGCTTCAAGAAGAAGTTGTTTATTTAAGAATAAAGATGGAGGCCAAAAGAAAAGAAGTCATGAGGATAGAGGAAAATTATAATTTGATGAAATTATACTAGGTAGAACAAAACAAGAAACTAAAGCTTGCTAAGATATCCGAGAGCTCTAGTGAGACTTCTAAGGGAGTGATAGAAGAAATAAACTTTGAGAAGAGTTAGTGATTTGGAAAGTGAAAACCCTAAAAAAAAGTTAAGGAAGCTATTTTGGAAAAAAAAAAGAAAGGACATATTCATGCTCATCTTTAGCAAAAGAGGTCTACTGAGAAGAATGAACAACTCTGAGTTGCATTGGATCAAGAACATGGAAGGGTATTCTAATCGCTTGAAAAAAAGGAAGCCTTTACAATAACTATTGCAGAGATGGGATTAGACTTGCAAAGAAAAAGAGATGATATTCGCACTTTGATATGAGACTACCAAGACATGAAAGCATATTGGGATGACAAATTACAGTGGGCTGAAGATGAGTGAAAAAAATTGAAAGCTGGGTGCATAGACTGATAGATGTATATTGATCATCTCATGGAACAAATTCACCCTACTGTCATTCAAGCCAAAAAGATGGTGGAGAAGATTAAGGTGCTGCAGGTGCAGATTAACCCCATGAGGGAGTTCAGATATGTTATACTTAAATTTTTAGAAGAGGCTCAAAAGTAATATGGTCAAGTTAGGACCTTTCTTGGGTGTAATCTATGCATGATCAACAATGTGAATATGTAGTTCTCTATAAAGTTAATGAAAATTTTTGAGTTTAGAATCTTTTGCTAAAGCAAGCATTCTCAAAGGTGCATTTATTTATTCATGTGTTCATACTATGCATACATGCATCATACATTCATACTCATACATTTATTAATTTCACCAATTATACCACCATGCACTCATTAGTACTATGTTCGATACAAAATAAGAAGAATGGTTTAAGACCACCTAATAAGATTAGAAAGATTAGAGAAAAGTCATCGGAAGGCCCAAGAAGCCATGATGAAAAGGCGAGAAGAATTGCAAGCATAAATCACAAGGATGATGGAATTGTTAATGGCAAGGATCATTAACAGCCAAAAATTAATACTAATACTCCTATTAGGGATCTTGGGGTACCAGTTAAAGAATAGATGACTAATGGTCAAACTGCATAGTTGCCAAATACCCAAAATATGCAACAAAACATCGTCGCAGCTAATCCACTGCTAGTCATTGTTATTAACCCCAATGTCCTCTTACAAGAGGGAGGTGCAAAAATTGTAGTTGCAAAAGGAGAGTTGACGATTCTTAGTGTTAACAAGAAAAAAGGCATAAATTGAAGGGTAAAGAGCTGGCTAAAATAGAGATAAAAAAAGGGAAGTTACAGCTCCTTGAAAGAAGACTAAAGGCTGTAAAATAAACCAAACTATATAGTAGTGTTGATGTTGAGGACCTCAACCTAATACCAAACTTAGTCCTCATACTGAAGTTTAAAATGCTAGAGTTTAAAAAGTACAAGGGCATTACACCCCTTCAAGCTTATATTAAGATGTTTATCTAAATAATGACCGGGTACTCATAAAATGACATTTTTCTCTTTTATTTTTTAAGAGAGCTTGTCAAGATCATCAGTTCAATGGTATAATGACCTAAACTATACTCAAATCCAATGTTGGACTAATTTAGCAAACACATTTATGCAATAGTATAAATAGATGGCCAAATAAGCATCGAATAGGCTAACCTACAAAACATGGAGAAAAAGCATAGAATCTTTCAAAGAGAATGCATAGAGATGGAAGGATATGGCCTCCCAAGTTCAACCCATTTTAACTAAGAATGAAACAACTATGATGTTCATGAATACTTTACATCTTTCTTACCATGACAAGTTAGTAGGGAATGCAACCAAAAACTTTATTGATCTTATTATATCAATGGAGATGATTGAGACAGCTATAAAAGTTGAAAAGATTACAATTAATAAATTTTCTGCCAAAAAGAAAGCTGGATCTAGTAAAAAAAAAAAGGCCCCATCCATTAACTATGCCAGTCAATTATATCGTGGAGGACCTCACCTTTATTATCAGAATCAAGGATAGCAAGCCTAAAATACATATTTTTTCAATGCATCCCAACCTCCTACTCTACTAACCCTACATACTGCTATCCCAAATCCTTTTCTTCGAAATCAAACTAGGCCCATTGTAAACCAACCAGCCTAAAGAACTAACAAACCCAGCCCTTATTTCATTTTCTTCTGTGATGATGAAATCTCACCAGGAGAAACCATTTGCACAAGAATATACTGCCTAAAGTTCTCATTAATAATGAATCAGCGTTAAATGTGATGCTGTAATCATCTATCTCTCTTGCCAGTTAACGCTAGCTAGATTAATCACAATTGTTAAGGAATTAAATGGAACAAACTGAAAAACTCAAGAAACTATTCTAATTACTCTAAACATCAACCTATTCCTATTTGAAGTAGAATTTCATGTAACAGATATCATCTCAGCATACAATTGTTTATTAGGATGACCATGACCTCATCAAAAAGTTAAATTTATAATTGATGAAAAAATGGTTAGCATATTCGAAGAGGAAGACATAGTAGCCATAGCTTTTACTGAAGCCTCTTATGTTAAGGCAAATGCCAAAGTTAAAGAGTATTCTTTCAGAGCTTTTACAATTGTTAATGCTACCTTTATTGTGGAAGATTATATAATTCCTAAACCCAGGCTATCAAAGAGCACCCGCATAGGCATTAAACTCATGGTGGAAAAAGATGCCTGAGCTAGAAGGAGGCTCAAAATATATTTACTGGGTTTAAGCCAATCCATCAATATAATTGGCAAGAAAGACAAACAAGACTGGGTTTTAAGTTAGAATAAAGTTAGATGAAAAGATAGAGAATAAAACTTAATGAAAGAAACTAACTCAAGCCATTAATTAAGAGTTAAGCTAGAAGTCAACCTTTTACAACTTATTGAAAGAAATTTTTCATAAAAGAAGGGTCATCAATCCAAAAACCAAAACAAAAAAATAAAGAAAATGAAAATGTCATAATGGTGATCATGAGGCCTTAAAAAAGCGTCAAGTGGCCACCATTGGAAAAAACAATGAGGAACTAAATGGTGATCATGGAATTTGCCAATGTCCTCCTAGATACATCTAAAAGAATTAGACTATTACGAAGAAAACTATTGTGTTTAGATCAATTCTAGAGTAATTCCAAGAGCTTACTTTGGCATCTGAGGTCTTTTCTATAAAAAACTTAAAATGTTAAATTATCATTCTTAAAAAATGAAATGTATATAACCTTTTGTGTATATTTAATTTCTTTCAAAACGATATTCCTTTTCCTTTTTACATACACAAACATAAATAATGCCATATAATTTTTCCCATTCTTTCCTTCTTTTTACCTTTACAGATTACTCGATAAAAAAGAAGTAAATGATCTTAATCAGGACTTAGAGGTTGATTTTAAATAGATTGTTTGCTTGAATGAGGTCGATTTTGAAGAAAATGTTAATGATAATACTTTGCCTCCCGATCTGCTAAAAATAACTAAGCAGGAAGATGAACGAATAATACCTTAGGAAGAGCCCACAAAAATGATAAATTTAGGGGATAATAAGGATCATAGAAAGGAGGTTAAAATAAGGATTGCTTTCATGCTTGCTACTAAAGAAAAATTGATAAGTCTGCTTCAGAAGTTTTGAGATGTCTTGACATGGTCTTATTAAGATATGCCAAGATTATATGCAAAGATCATGGTCTAAAAATTACCTCTGAAACCAGAATCTAAGCTAGTTTAGCAAAAGTTAAAAAGAATGAAATAAAAAATGCCTTTAAAGATTAAAGAAATGGTAAAGAAACAATTTGAGGTCAGATTTTCAAGGTAGCAAAATACTAGGAGTGGGTTACAAATATTGTCTCAGTTCCTAAAAAAGATAGGAAAGTTAAAATATGCATAGATTATTAGGATTTAAATTAAACAAGTCTAAAATATAATTTTTCCCCATATTGATACTATTATTGACAACATTGTAAAAGACTATCTATATTCTTTCATGGATGGATTCTCAGGATGTAACCAGATTAAAATTATATTGGAAAACGTAGAAAAGACCACATTTGTAACAACTTTGGGCACTTTTTGTTACAAGATAATTCCATTTGGATTAAAGAATGCATGGGCAACTTATCAAAGGGCAATGGTCACTCTATTTCATGATATGATACACAAAGAGATTGAAGTATACATAGATGATATGATTGCCAAATTGCAAGAAGTAATATGTCACAGATTTACAAAATCTATTCAAAAGGCTAAAAAAGTATTGATTAAAGTTAAATTCGGTAATGTATACCTTTGACACAACACCAAGGAAGTTATTGGGCTTCCTTATGAGTGAAAATGGATTGAGATTGATCATAATTAGATTAGAGCCATTCAGGAATTACCACTTCCATGCATGCAAAAAGAAGTAAATAGTTTTCTTGGGAGAATGAATTACATTAATTGTTTCATTTTCCAACTTACGGACAAATATGATCTAATTTTTTTACTCTTTCAAAAGTACAGCCTGGGAGAATGGGGTGAAGATGCCGAAACGGATTCGAGAAAATAAAGCATTACTTAGCAAGTCCCCTAATTCTATATTCTAGTACCATCAGTTCTAGGGTATCCCCTTATACTCTACCTCTTTAAAGCACCAACACTGTCTAGACATATAACTAGATGGTAGGTTTTGTTATTGGAATATGATATAGTCTATATAAGTCAAAAGGTTATAAAGAAAATGCTATTGTCGAATTCCTACTTGATGACTATCAACCTTTAAATTTTAACTTCCTTGATGAAGATTTAATCAATATCTTAGTGGAGGAGGAAAAAAAACCACTACAAGAATCTATATAGAAGATGTATTTTTATGGAGCCTCTAATGCTTTAGGTCATAGAATTAGGGCAATTTTGATATCCGTGGAAAGATATTATTATTATTTCATTGCTAGATTAAATTTTGATTGCACAAATAATGTGGTAGAACATGAGGCATGCATCATGGGACTTCGTGTAGCCGTAGAAAGGAAAGCTTAAAATTTGAAAGTTTATAAGGATTTAGCTTTAGTGATTTATCAATGAAGTAGAGAATGAGAAACCCTAGATTCAAGGTTGTTGAAATATAAAAGATCGATTCTAAAATTGCTAGAAAGGTTTGAGAAGGCAAACTTTATTCATTTGTCCCAGAATGATAATCAAATGGCAAATGCTTTAACCACCATCACCTCAATGCTCAAAGTAAATAAGGGGTAAAAATTAACCCCACTTTAGATGAGCATGTATAAATCTCCCACACATTATTATAACATTGAAGCAGAAATAGATGGCCTCCTATGGTATTGGGACTTCAAAAGATATCTCAAGGATCAAGTATACCTGAATAATGCCACTAAAAATGACAAAAAGACACTATAAAGGTTGGCGATTAGCTTCGTTCTAGATAGTAACATTTTCTATAAGAAAAGTTATGATCAGACATAGTTGAGAATTGTGGATACTTTTGAAACACAAAAAATCTTAGAAGAGGTATATAAAGAGGTTTGCAGAATCCATGCTAATAAACATAAAATGGCAAGACAAATCATGAGGCTAGGATACTTTTGGATGACTATAGAGGGTAACTCTATCAAGTATACCTGAAAATGTCATAAGTGCCAAGTTTATGTTAATAAGATCCATATACAACATTTGCTATTGCATGTTAGAATTGTGCCATGGCCTTTCTCTATAAATGGCATGGACATTATTGGCCCAATTACACCTATAGCTTTGAACCATCATTGTTCATCTTAGTGGCCATAGACTACTTCATCACATAGGTCGTTACTACCTCCTATGCAAATGTAACAAGGTCAATGGTAATAAAATTCTTGAAGACCAATATTATTTGTCAATTCAAATCCTAGAGATAATTATAACAGATAACTCCTCTAATTGGAATAATAAATTGATGCTAAAGGTGTGTACCCAACTCAAAATCTCATATCACAATTTGGTGACATGCCATCTGATGATGTACAAAGTTATAGAAATAGCTAATAAACACATTAAGAGGATTATGGGAAAGATGGTGACGACTTACAAGGATTGGCATGAAAAGCTCCACTTTACCCTCCTGGTTTATTAAACTTCAATCCAGACCTTAACAAGGGTAACCCTTTACTCGTTGGTATATGGCATGGAGGTTGTGCTACCAATTAAAGTTGAGATCCCTTTGCTTTGGGAATTGATGGAAGCCATGCTTAAAAAAGCTGAATGGGTTCGACATTAATATGAACAATTGTATTTCATTGAAGAAAAGAGGCTAAATGTTATCCAACATAGGCAAGTGTACCAAAAAAGGATGATGAAAGCTCATGATAAAAAAACTTTGCCTAAGGCAATTCCATGATATGGAATTGCTATTAAAGAAAATTTTCCCCGATCAAAAGGATTCATGGGGCGAATAGACACCTAATTGGAAATGGCCCTACAGGGTTTAGAAAGCATTTTTTGGAAGAGCATTAATTTTGGTAGAAATGGATAAGGATACTTTATAAACCTTGTTAATTCTGACAATGTAAAGAAATATTATGCCTAAAAGCAATACCATTTTGAAAAAAAATTGAAAACTCAAAAGGGCATTCCCTAAAAAAATTAAATGAAAACCCAAAACATTGTCTAATCAAAGGTGATAAAAGCGAGGCTTTGAGCTGTAAACCTAAAAGGGACAACTCGAGCATTTGGTAAAGAACTAACAAAGCACAATGTGCCAAAAATTTTATGCTAGAAAAAAGCATGGTATGGTTAGAAACAATTCTCAAGAGATGGACTTGCATAAATACAAACATTTCACTTAGAATAGACCTCTAAAAAATTAAATAAGAGATTCTATTTATCTGAGTAATATTCAAATCCCTTCTGTATCTCACACTTGTTTTTGCTCTTGTTGAAAAACCAATATTATATTTCTCTTGTTGAAATGTAAATATATATCTTCATTTATACCTTTGTCAAATTACTTGTTAACCATGCTAATAGTTTTGTTAAATGATGATTAACAATTTAAAATAAAAAATAATGGCAAAGAGATTTCCTTATATTACTTTGGAATGAGGTCAAAACATTTAGAGGGACCTTAGTTAATATTTTCAATCCTTTTGGTCATTCTAGGAAGGATTAAAGTGGATGGACAATATTTTTAAATAAAACTTAAGGAAAAGACTTTAGAAGACACGATCAAAAGAAAATTTTTGATAAAAAGAAAAATAAATCCTTTAGATGATTCCCTAAAGAGAAGATGAAAGACAAAAATAGACTCCCTTGCCAAAAGAAAAGAAGATATTCATAACATTTTCTGAAGATGCATTTAGCTCTAAGTGTAGGAGTAGGCTCATATTGTCCCTAATTTTTTTAAAGATGCTTTCAACTCTAAGAATAGGAATAGGCTTGTTTTATGCTCAACATCTTCTAAAGATGCCTTTAGCTTCAAGTTTAGGCATTGGCTCCCCTTGTTAAAGAAGAAGAAAAGATATCCATAACATTTTTTGAAGATGCCTTTAACTCTAGGTAGAGGCACATCCCTACTTCACCAAATGAAAAAGAAATATTTATCACATTTTTTTAAAATACCTTAACTCCAAAATAGGTTGGATTAGAAATTGTTCATAATAAATAATGAAATGACTTATAAATCAAAAAATATAGTCATAAATTAAGACATAACTTCACCATATGCATTCTGCATGCATTGCATTCAATAATTTGCAGATCAAAAGCTAAGCATGATATTGGAGAAAAGTAACAATTATTCAATATGCTGACTCCTTCAAAAGTGAAAGGTAAGTCTCGTATCATTTCAAACATATCAAATATTTTACCTTATCTATACCTTAAGTTGACTATTATGGTTTCACCTGGGTTAACCCATCATATTTAGGTTTTGCTCTAGTCACCCTTAGTTGACTATTATGGTTCCACCTAAGTCAACCCTTTAGATTTAGGTTCTGCCTTGGTTATCTTTAGTTGACTATTATAGTTTCACCTTGGTCAACCCATCTGACTATGGTTTCACCCTAGTCAACCCATCCGACTTAGGTTTTATCCTGGTCACCCTTAGTTAACTACTATGGTTTCGCCTTGGTCAACCCATCCAACTTAGGTTCCACCTTGGTCATATTTAGTTGACTATTATGGTTTTACCCTAGTTAACCCATTTGACTTAGTTTCCACCTTAGTCACCTTTAGTTGACTATTATGGTTATGCCCTAGTCAACCCATCAGACTTAAGCTCTGCTTTAGTTAGCTTCTTAATCTTGGTCTCACCCTAGATCTAAGGTTCCTCTTCTTATTTTTCTATTATAAAGTAGAGGTTTTTATTTTATTTTTTAAGACTTTACAACTTAAATGAAATTGTATTTATTTGGTCTTCATCTTGTTCCTGATTCTCAGCAACAGCTAAACTTGTGCAGCTATAGACATCTAATTTAGTCTAGGCTCCTCTTCTTAATAGTCCTAAATATCTAAGAATGACAACCTAGTAGCTACCCTGGAAGAGGTCAACTTCCTCCTAGTGGGCTAGGCATTTTTAAGACCTATTTGGTCACACCTAAATGGCCGCACATCTACATGATAGAAAAAATTTAGTTTCAAAGTTTAAAAAGAATAAATTTCAAATAAAAGGATGAATATCAAGAGAAAAGTTATTTTTTAAATATTTTTTAATAAATTTTAAAATTTATTTTCGTAGATGATATCATAGTTAAATTTTTAATTTTTAAGATTTTTTTCAAAATTTTTCCATGAAATCTTAAGCGTCAATCGTCACATATTTTTAATTGATACATGTGTGGTATTTATGCCAATACTTCTCTAAAAAATCTAAAATATTCAAGAAAAAATCTACATTAGCATTTTATACTATGGGATGTCAAGTTGTTAGATTTATTTATTAAAATTTTTCACAGTATTGCAAGTGTTATGCTCGCAAAATTTTTCCTCATAAAATTTGTTTCAGATTTTAGGTTTTCATCCTTATCACTTTTATTAATTAATATTTCGAATAATGTGCTGAATTCAATTCATTTTTATAAATTTGAACGTATTTCTAGAATTTTTCTTGGTTCCAAAGTATAAACTTTTTCTTATCTATAAAAATTTTTTATAAAATTTTTTAGAATTTAAAATTTTAAATTTTTTCATAAATTTCATTAAATTAGCTTGGATTTTTTTTAAAATTATGGTTCCTTTTTATTAAATTTTTCATATATATCATTTTCTTCCATAAGTTTTTTTTTTTTCCCATAAAATTTTACGAGTTCAAGATTTCCATTCAAGACTTTTTTTAGTATTGTGATTTTATTTATTTCATTCCCAAAATTTTTATTTTATTTTTTATTTTTATCTTTGGAATTTTATAGGCTAGTTTCATGGAAACTAATTTAGTTAGATTTCAATTTTGCCCTAGCCAACTTAGTTTGGTTTTAACTATGTCATTAAGTGATCTTATCTTGATAATCATCAAGATGATGAGTCATACATGATGACTAAGCTAATAGTACTTAGTAGTTTAATGAGTCCTTATCTCGATTTACAAATATCCATGAAAAAATAAATTAAAAAATCAAATTAACTTTCAGCCAAGGGGATTTTTTCCTTTTTTTTGGCCAGATTTCTTCCCCCATAAATAGGGGCAAGATGCTTCAAATAATGGCTAATAGTTTTCCAAGCAAAAAAGCAGCAAAAACATTTAAGAAAAATCAAGTTTTCTACCATTTTCTACCTTTTTAAGGTAAAAGGACTTAGAAAATTCTTAATTTTTGTTCATCTCATTCGCTTTTCTCCCATTTAGTAAGCCAAAATCATGCTTGAGCTCATGGGTTTTGATTCATATTGAAAAGCAAAGTATGATGGTTATGAACAATTTTTTTTCATGTAATATGTTTCATTGATATGATGTTGATTTTGTTTGAACAATTGTTATGTTTGATTTTTCTTCACAAAACTTTTTTTTTTCATGTAATATGTTTTATTGATATGATGTTGATTTTGTCATGTATCTAGGTTCATGTTATTACTATTTGCCTTGATATTTTCATGTTAATATGTTGATAAAACATGTTTATGTATTTATTTTTCATGATTTCTTTCATAATGATGTTAATTTGTGCTTGTTATAACTAAGTTATATGATTATTGTGCTAAAACTTTTTTAATGAGTATGTTTTTTTTTTATGGAGACCGAATCACATAGTGGCATTGGATTTAATTTTATTGGTTGTTTTTAGGATGATTTGTATTATTTTGTGATTTTTAGAAATCATAAGGACCAAAATATTTTTCTCAAAATTTTTAAGGCTTTGGATAGATGTTTCCAAGCCTTGGCTGTGATTTAATGATGTTTTGATTTTTTAGCTATCTAATAATTATAGAAAATATAAGGACTAAATTGCAAAAAATAAAAAAAATTATATTAAAGCCTTCCTTGCTTGGCTGAAAGCTTCATATACATTTAGGAGTGCATTTTATATATTTTTAACATGTTAAAATACATCTTTTAGCCTTTAGGGTCTTTTATGATTTTATAAAGTTTAAACACTAATTTGTAAAATTTGGAAAAATTGTTTCCAGGCTAAAGATGCTTGGCTGAATGCTTCTTATGGCTTTTCGAATGATTTCCATGATTTTTGTGATATGTTTGATGGTTAATTGTGATGTTTATTTCATGTACGGACCATTTTGAAAAGTTAGAAATGTTTAGGGATCATTTAGTAAAGCCTAGTATTTTAGGGTTAGGATGGTTATTTCCTATACTAAATTATCCATTTAAGGTAATTTGGAAATTTTAAGAATATTTTTAGCACTCCTCTAGTCTTTCGGTGGGGTGTAGAAGATATTAGAACCTTTTGTATTCTTTTAGTTCTCTAATAGGGTACAAATGCAATTTTGAAAAATTATGAGACTTATTAGCAATTTTTACATTTTAGGTCATATTTGATATATACTGTACCCATTTAGGGTATAATTATTATTTTGAGTCCTTTAAGTTATCGGGATACTTTCATGTTGAAGGTACACCTTAGGGGTATTTCGATAATTTACCTTAAAATCAAGTCCTATATGATTACTGGGATACTTTCATGTTGAAGGTACACATTAGGGATAAGTTTTTTTTATAGTTTGGGAGTCCTTTAGGGTTTATTGGGATATTTTCACATCAAAGGTACACTTTAGGGGTATTTTAGTAATCTATCTTAGAACTGAGTCCTATGTGATTATTGGGGTACTTTTATATCAAAGGTACACATTAGGGACTGGTTCATCTTTTTATAGTGTTAAAAAGTTCTCAAAGGTCACTAGGATGATTTCATAATGAAAGTGTGCTTTAAAGGACATGTTAGTCACTTTGACCAAATTCGGATCCTTAGAGTTAGTTTAGTACTTTTCATCTAAATCGAGTTTTAGGGTAATTTTTTTCATTGAATTTTTTAAAATTAAGGCAATATCTCTAAATTAAAATAGCATGTGAAAGGGATTCTACTGATTATTTTAATAATGAGATATCTTTTTCAAAATGAAAATTGGAATTTTTCAAATTTCATGAAACAAAACCTCTTGTATTCCTCGATCCTTCAGTGAGGTATGTAAGATATTTTGATTTTTAAATAAAATCTTTCATGTTTATCCAGTTTTCTGGTGGGGTGTAGAAGATATCTTGGCCTTTTATATTCCTCTAGCTTTTCAATGAGGTGTCACAACATGGTCAGGATATGAATCATGACCAACCAAACCTAAAAAGGTGAGTGTAACCCTCGTTCCTATATATATCTATATATCATTATTCTTTTATTTCCTTAGGGGTCATATCATTGTTATTTTTTATTTCTAGGGACTGAATTGTTGAGATAAATCACTTACTCAACTTTACGCTAAATAGTTATTATGAAATAATCATTTATTTTGGAGTCACCACCAATTTATTTTATCTAGGTGAGATTAATCACCTATCGGAGTTCATATTTCAAGGATTATGAAACCCTTAAAAATAAACTTTAAGATTTATGGTAATATCAAAGATCACTTGAAAGAGTCCAAGAGTTGGTTACAATCACGAGTAAGGATCTATTTTTCTTATGATGTCCGATAATCGTACTTTATTAATTACCTATTAATTTAAAAGGACACGAAAGTTTTTATCATCCTCTTTCTTACTCCATTAGAACACCAAAGGAATACGAAAGTTTTTAAAATCAAAATATCTTTCGCACCTTGCCAAAGAATTAGAGGAATATGAAAGGCTTTATTTTTAGATATCTTGAAAATTCTTGATTTTCATTTTAAAAAGGATATCTTGTAATTAAAATAGTCTTTAGAATCTCTCTCATATTCTAGGAGAAATTTCACGTACTATTTTAATTTAGAGATATTGCCTTAATTTTTTTAAAAAAAAATTACCCTAAGACTCGATTTAGACAAAAAGTACTCAATTCGACTCTAAAGATTTGAATTTGGTTAAAGTGACCAACATGTCCTTTAAAGTTCACTTTCATCATGAAAGCATCTAGTGACCCTAAAAGACTCAGTTTTATGGTAAATTATTAAAATACTCTTAAGGTATACCTTCGACGTGAAAATATCTTGGTAACCCTAAAAAACTCGATAATATCATAAAAAGATGAACTTATGCCATATATGTATCTTTGACATGAAAGTATCCCGATAATCGTATAAGACTTGGCTTACAGGTGAATTACTACAATACCCTTAAGGTGTGCCTACGACATGAAAGTATCTCAGTAACCTAGAGGGCTCGAAAGTGGTCTAAAATGATGAACCTATCCTTAATGTGTACCTTCAATATGAAAGTATCCCAGTAATCACATAGGACTCAATTCTAAGGTAAATTACTAAAATACCCTAAGGTGTACCTTCAACATGAAAGTATCCTAGTAACCTCGAGACTCGAAAATAATAATTACACCTTAAATGGGTAACTTGGATATGAGAGATAACCTAAAATGCAAAAATTATTGATAAGTCCTTAAATTTTCTAAAATTGCATTTTGTACCCCCCGGAGAACCAAAAGAATACGAAAGGATTTAATATATTTTGTACCCTATCAGAGAACTAGAAGAATGCTAGGAATGTTCCTAAAATGTCTAAAATATCCTAAATAGATGATTTGATATGAGAAAAGACCATTTTAACCCTAAAATGCATGGTTTTACTAAATGGTCCCTAAGCTTTCTTAACTTTTCGTAATAGTCCTTCTATAATATAAAATACAAAATCAAACATCAAACATATCCAAATCAAGACAAAAATTATACCAAAATTCATAAGGAAGGCTTGGCCAAGCACTTTTGGCCTTGGGACAATTTTTTTTTTTAGGTTTTGCAAAAAAGTTCCTAAACTTAAAATGGTCCCAAAAAGGTTAAAAATGTATGATACACATCCAAACATGTCAACAATGCATGTAAAACACTCTATAAAGGTTTACCAAGCATTAGACCACACATGAAAAGTCTTAACACAAATTGTTTTCAATTTTACAATTTAATCCCTAAACTTTTCACATTTATAAAATAGCTTAACAAATAAAAAATTCATAAATAAGCCCTTGTTAAAATCGTCCAAGGGCATTAAGAATTTGGGAAAAATTATTTTTTTGTCCCTACAATTTTTAAACATGACAAATAGTCAAAACATCATAAAATCAAGCATGAAAATTCACTTAGATGTCATCATCAAATTTAGCAAACATCAATAAACACACAACAAAAAATATTTTTACAACATGATTTCATGAATATCAAATCATATCCTAATTTTTACCAAGCTTACATCATCATCATGCATAAAAATCATGAAATATGAACATTTGAACAAACTTTAACAATAATCAATCATGAAAATACAAAGGAAAGTAGCGTAAAATCACATACATAATATAATGACATCATTCTCACAATCAAACATATAATTTTATGATAAAAATTAAAATTATTGCTAATAAAAATCAAATATAACAATTAAATTAAGAAAAATTGATCATAGCCTTCAAACTTGGCCTTTAACATGGATCAAAATCCATGAGCTCAAGTCATCAAAAGGCTGATTAAAAGGAGGAATCATGCTTGAAATAAACAAAAATTAAAGCTTCTAAAAGAAAATCTACCCTAGAAAGCTTTAAAACATGGAGAAATTTAGTGTTTTTTCATGAAAACCAAAAACTAGCTTCCAAATGAATTATCCCCCCTATTTATAAGGAGAATGTTCGACCAAGGGGCTGAAAAAATTCCCTCAACCGAAAATTATAATTATTTTTTTTTTTTTGTAATTTAAGATAAATATGGATTAATTAATCTTGTCATTTTGTGTGAGTCATCGTAAATGACTCATCATCTTAATTATATTCAAGATAAAATCAACTAATGACATAGTTAGAAACTAACTAAATTGGTTAGGGAGAAATTGGAATTTAATTAAATTCATTCCCATGAACAAAATGTTGGAAATGAAAGAAATAAAATCACAATAATGGAAAAAATGTTGATTGGAAATTCTATACTCATAAAATTTTATGAGCAAAATCCTTACAAAAAATTAATATTTAAAAAATAAAAAAACTCATAAAATAAATTAGATTTTTAAAAACTAAATTAATATTAATTTAATGAAAGTATTTGAAGAACTTTAAAAGTCCTAAGTTTAGAAAAAATTTACTAAAAAATTTACAGAGTAGGAAACTAAGTATTTTGGAAATGAGAAAATTCTAAAAATACATACAAATTTATAAAAATGAATTAAATTCAACACATTATTCAAAATATTAATTTTGAAAATTTGACCCTTGTGGTATGAAACGCAAATATAGATTTTTCTTAAGTATTTTTTAAATTTTTAGGGTAAGTATTAGCATAAATACTACATGAGTATCAACAAAATATATGATGGTCGACTCCCAAAATTTCACCAAAAATTCTAAAAAATTCTTAAAATTTTAAAATTCTACCATGGCATTATCTACAGAAATAAATTTTAAAATCTATCAAAAATTTTAAAAACTAATTTTCTCTTCAATATTTGTCTTTTTTATTTAAGATTTATTCTTTTTGACCCTCAAAATAGCACTTCATTTGTCATATGCATGCATGGCCATTTAGGTATGACCAAACATGTCTTGAAGATGTCTAAGCCTGTTTAGAGGAAGTTAACCTCTACTAAGGTGGTCGCTAGGTTTTCATTCTTGGATATTTAGGACTATCAAAAGAAAGAGGTCGAACTAAAATTAGGTCTCGACAGTTACCCCTCTTTGGCCATTGTTAAGAATAAAAAATAGGACAAAAACCAAATAGACATAATTTTGCTCGAGCTGTAATGTCTCGTAAAATAAAATAAAATGATGTACATTAAAATAGAATAAAAAAAGGAACCTTGGATCTACAGCGAGACCTAGATTGAAGGAGCTAACCTGCGCAAAGCTTGAGTAGGAAGGGTTGACCATAATGAAACCATAATAGTCAACTAAAGGTGACCAGGGCAGGACCTAAGTTGGATGTGTTAACTAGGGTGAAACCATAATAGTCAATTAAGGGTGACCAAGGTGAAACCTAAGTTGGATGGGTTAATCAGGGCACAACCATAATAGTTGACTAAGGGTGACCAAGGCAGAACCATAGTACCTAAGTCGGATGTGTTGACCAAGATGAAACCATAATTGTCAACTTAGGGTGACCAGGGTGAAACCTAAATCCGATAGGTTGACCAGGGTAAAACCATAATTGTCAACTAAAGGTGAACAAGATAGAACCTAAGTTTGATAGGTTGACTAGGGTAGTCAACTATGGGTGACCAGGGTGGAACCTAAGTTTGATGGCTTAATAAGGCAAAACCATAATAGTTAACTAAAGGTGACCAATATGGAAACTAAATCAAATACGTTGACTAGAGCGAAACCTAAGTCGAATGGGTTGACTAGGGCAAAACCATAATAGTCAATTAAGGGTGACCAGGACAAAACCTAAGTCTAAAATTTTCACTAAGGTAAAACCATAATAGTCAACTAAGGATAGCCAAGATGGAACCTAAGTCTAATGGGTTGACCATAATGTAACCATAATTGTTAATTAAGGGTGAGCAGGATGAAAGCTAAGTTTGATTGGTTGACCAAGGCAAAACCATAATAGTTAACTAAGGGTAGCCAGGGCAAAACCTAAGTCTAATGGGTTGATCAAGGTGAAACCATAATACTCAACTAAGGGTGACCAGGGCAGAACCTAATAGTCAACTAAAGGTATAGATAAGGTCCAATATTTGATATGTATGAAAAAATGTGAGACTTACCTTTCGCTTTTAAAAAAATTGGTGTACTGCATGATTATTATTTTTTCTTCGATATTATTAGCTTTTAATTTGCAAATCATTAAATTCAATGCATGTTGAATGCATACGATGAACTTTCATGATTATATTTTCTTTATAAATGAATTTTTGATCTAGTTTATTTTGAAGTTAAAGTATATTTACAAAATACAGCAGATGTTTCTTTTTTATTTAGTGAAATAGGCTTGTGCCTCTACTTAGAGTTGAAGGCATTTTTAGAAAAATGTTATGGATATCTCTTTTTCTTTTTAGCTAAGGGAGCCAAGAACTTGCAGTTGAAGGCATTTTCAAAAAATGTTATAGATAAGATAAACACACTCTTATACTTGGAGAAGGCATCTTCAAGAAATGTGCCTACTTCTGTCCTTGAAGCAGAAGTACCTTCAAAAATATTAAGGATAAAATGAGCCTACTCCTATTCTTATATTCAAAGGTGTCTTAAAAAAATGTTGTAAATATCTCTTTTTTTTTTGGGCAAGAAAGTCTGGATTTATCTTTAATTCTCTTTTAGGAAATCATCTAAGGGATTTGTCTTTCTTTTTAATGAGAATTTTTCTTTGATCATGTCTTCTAAAGTCATTTAAGTTTATTCAAGAGTACTGTTCATCCATCTTAACCTTTTCAAGAATGTTTAAAAGGATTTGAAATATTAACTAAGGTCATTTTAATGTTTTAACCACATTCTAAACTAATGCAAGGAAATCTCTTTGCCATCATTTATTATTCTCTATTTTCTTAAATTATTAATCATCATTTGTTAGCATGGTTAAAACATAATCTAATAAAGGTATAAATAAAAAGAATTATTTGTATTTCAATAAGAGAAACATATACAATATTTGTTTTTCAACAAAAGCCAAAAATTAAATATGAGATACAAGAGGAATTCGTATATTTCCTAGTTCTTTAAAGATCTCTCCTAAACGGGATGTTTTCTTTTATACAAGTCCATCTCTTGGAAATGTTTTTGACCATCATGCCTTTTTTCCTAACCTTAATTTTTTTGTAGATTGTGCATTATTCATTCTTTACCAAATGCTCGAGTTACCATTTTCAAGTTTTTAACTTGAAGTCTCCTCTTTTATTGCCTTTGATCAGACACCTTTTTGGTTTTCATTTGATTTTTTTCATTTCAGATGCCTTTTTAGGTTTTCATTCGATTTTTCATTTTGGATGCCCTTTTAAGTTTTTCATCTGATTTTTTTATTTTTTTGATTCGGGTAACATAGCCTTCTAGGCATAATACTCTTCTAAATTATCATAGTTGACAAGGTTTGGTAAAGTATCCTCATCCATTTCTACTAAAATTAGTGCTCCTCCTAAAAATGCTTTTTAAACCACATAAGGTCTTTCCCAATTAGGGACCTATTTACCTCATGAATCTTTTTGGAATAAAAGGATTTTCTTCAACATTAATTCTCTTTCATGGAATTACCTTAGGTAGATTATCTTGTCATGGGCTTTATCAATCTTTTCTAGTACATTCATCCATGGTGGATCACCTTCAGCCTTTTCTTTTTCAACGAAATTTAATTGTTCATAATGATCCTGGACCCATTCAGCTTTTTCCAACTTGACCTTCATCAATACATAAAGTGAATAGATCTAATCTTTAATTGGTAATGCAGCCGTGCCATAAACCAATGAGTAAGCCATTGCCCCAGTTAAGGTTTGGATTGAAGTTTAATAAGCTAGATGGGCAAAGGGGAGTTTCTTATGCCAATCCTTATAAATCTCCACCATTTTCCCCATAATTTTCTAGATATTCTTGTTAGCTACTTCTATAGCTTCATTCATTATCGGATGGTATGTCACTAAACTGTAATGTGAGATTTTGAGTTAGGTACACACTTGTGTCATCAACTTATTATTAAAATTAGAGGCATTATCTATTATAATTCTCTTAGGGATTCAAATTGGCAAACGATATTGGTCTTCAAGAATTTTATCACCGTTGATCTTGTTAGATTTACATAAGAGTAGCTTTGACCTATTTGGTGAAGTATTTTATGGCCACAAGATGAAACGATAATGGTTTGAAGCTCTAGAGGTAATTGGGCCAATAATCCATGCCCCATATAGAGAAAGGCCATGGTGCAGTTATTATGTGCAATGGTAAAATTAATACATGGATCTTGTCGATAGAGACTTGACACATATGGCATTTTCGGGTGTACTTGACATAACCACCCTCCATAGTCATCCAGAAGTACCCTAACCTCATGTTTTATCTTGCCATTTTATGTCCATTAGCATGGATTCCATAAACTCCTTCATGTATTTCCTCTAAAATTTTCTATGCTTCGGAAGCATCCGTAAATCTCAACAAATCTGATCCTAACTTTTCTTATAGAGCATCTCATCATCCAAAATTAAACTCACCGCCTACCATCTTAGTGTCCTCTTGTCATTTTCGAAGGCATTGTTTAGGTATACTTGATCCTTAAGGCATCTTTTGATGTCATAATACCATGGACGGCCATCCACTTCTGCTTCAACATTATAACAATATGAGGGAGATTCATATATGATCATCTAAATTAAGGTTACTTTCGTCATTTCATTCACTTTGAACATTGAGGTAAGGTGGTTAGAGCATCTACTAGCTGAGTATCATCTTGGGACAAATGGATGAAGTTTGACTTTTCAAACATTTTTAGCAATTCTAGAATCAACCTTTTATATTGTAGCAATCTTGAATCTTAGGTTTCCTATTCTTGACATAATTGATAAATTGCTAAAGCTAAATCCTCGTAGACTTTTAATTTTAGCTTTCCTTTCTGTGAGAGCACCTCATACTCTACCACATTATTTATATAATCAAAATCTAATTTGGTGTTGAAAGCATAATAGTCTTTTTTCAAGGATATTAGAATCACCCTAATTCCATGACCCAAAGCATTTGAGGCTTTATCGAAGTATTTTTTTTATATCGATTCCTCAAGCGATTTTTCTTCCTTCTCCAACAAGACATTCGTCAAATCTTTATTAGAAAAATTAAAATCCAAAGACTGATAATCATCAAGTGCCAGACTTGCTTGGAATTCGATAATGGCAAATTTTTATAGCTTTCTGACTTATATGGACTATATCATATTTTGATAACAAGACTATATCATATTTCGATAACAAGATCTACCATCTAGTTGTCCATCCTAATGGTGTTGGTGCTTCAAAAAGGTACTTGATCAGATCTATTTTGGTAATTAGCTAGGTGGTATGATACAACATGTATTGTTGAGCCTTTTTGCAATCCAAACTAGGGAACAACATTCTATTTAGGAATAATTTACATCATAGTCTAAGAACTTTTTATTAAGGTAATAAATGGCTCTTTCTTTCTTCCCAGTTTCACCATATTGCCCCAACATGTGTCCCATTAATCAAATACTATAAGGTAGAGTATAAAAGGACACCCTAAAATTGATGGTACTAGAACCAAGGGACTCGACAAGTAATGTTTCACTTTTTCAAATCCTTTTGGGCACTCTTCATCCTATTCTCCTGGGGTATGCTTTCAAAAGAGCCAAAAAATTGGATCACATTTTTTCGTAAGCTAGGAAATGAAAAGGGTAATGTAATTCAATCTTCTAAAGAAATTTCTTACTTCTTTTTGCATGCATGGAAGTGGTAATTCCTAAATGGCTCTAATCTTATCAAGATCAACCTCAAGCCCCTATTTACTTATAAGAAGCCCAATAACTTCCTAGAACATGCACCAAAGGTACACTTTGTCAGATTCAACTTTAATTAATACTTGTTCAACCTTTTGAACAACTTCTGTAAATCTATAGTATGCCTCTCCTTTTGAGGTGATTTGGAAATCATATCATCCATGTAAACTTCGATCTCTTTATGCATCATATCATGGAATAAAGTAACCATTGCCCTTTGATAAGTTGTCTTGACATTCTTTAAATCAACTGCCATTACCTTATAGCAAAAAGTGCCACATATTGTGACAAATATGGTCTTTTCCATGTCTTTTGGTGCCATTTTAATCTAGTTATATCTTAAGAATCCATCCATGAAAGAAAATAGACAATTTTTCTTGGTGTTGTCAATTAGAGTATCAATATTAGGAAGAGGAAAATTATCCTTCAGACTTGGTTAATTTAAATCTTGGTAATCTGCATATATTTTGACTCTCCAATCCTTTTCAAGAACTGGGGTGATATTCATAACCCACCCCAAGTATTTTGCTACCTCAAGAAATTTGACCTCAAATTGTTTTTTACCTCTTCTTTAATCTTTAAAAGTATTTTTTGGTTTCATTCTTCTTAAATTTTACTAAATCAGCTTACATTCTATTTTCAAAGGTAATTTATAGATCATGATCTTTGCATCTAATCCTAGCATATCTTGATAAGACCATGCAAAGATATCTCAAAATTCCTAAAGCAAACTTATCAGTTCTTTTATGGTAGTGGGTATAAGAACAGTCCCTATTTTAACCTCCTTTTTGTCATCCTCATCATTCCCTAAATTTATTACCTTTATTCCCTAAATTTGTCTTTTTGCGTAATTATTTTTAGTAGATGGGGAGGCAAAGTATCATCATCAACATCTTATTAGATATCAACCTCATTCAAGCAAATAGCCCATTCAAAAATGACCTCTAAATTCTGATTAAGATATTTGTTTTTCTTCAATCAGTAAATCTGTAAAGGTAAAAAGCATGATTTATGTATGTGTATGTAAACAAGAAAAGGGAATATTGGTATGAAAGAAATTAAATATACATAAAAGGTTATATGCATTTTATTCCTAAAAATGATAATTTAACATGTTAAGCTCTTTTACAAATGTTCTTTAGATGTTAAAGTGAGTTCCTAGAATTACTTTGGAATTAGCCTAAACACTATATTTTTCTCAGGAATAGTCTAATTTCTCTAGACATATCCAGGAGGACATAGGCAGATTCCATGATAGTCATTCGACTCTTTATTGTTCTCCCTAATGGTGGCTACTTAACACTTCTTGAAAGACTTCTGGATCACCATTATGATATCTTTGTTGTCTTTTATTTCAGTTTCTGGGTTGATGAGCTTTCCATCGTAGAAAACTTCTTTCAATAAGAGGTAAAGCGTTGCTTCTAGCTTGATAGTTGATTGATGGCCTGAGTTAGCCTTTTTTCTTGACTTTTGTTCTCTATATTTTCTTTTTGATTCCATTCTGGCACAAAACCCAGCCCATGTTTGTCTCTTTTCCCAACTACATTGATGGATTGACTTATCCCCTATAAATATTTTTTAAGCCCTCTTCCAACTTGAGAACATTTATCGATGGTAAACTTAAAGTCGAAATGAGTGCTATTTGAAAGCCTAGGTTTTAGAATTATAGACCTTTCTGCAACAAAGGAGGCATTAACAATTTCAACGGTTCTGAAGGAAACTCTTTAATTTTGGCATTTGCCTCAACATAAGGGGCTTCAATATATGTCATGGCTAAGATGTTCTCCTCCCTAGATATGTTGACCACTTTTTCATCAATTATGAATTTGAATTTTTGATAAAATGATAATGGCATAGCGCTGATAGAATGGATCTATACACACCCTAATAAATAATTGCATGCTGGAATGATGTCCATTACATGAAATTCTACTTAAAAAGGCACATACTAATGTTTTAAGCGATTAAAATAGTTTTTTTAATTTCCTTTTTGTTCCATCAACTGCCTTGACAACCATCTAGCTATGTTTAATATTGCTAGCATTAACTGGCTAGTGGGATAGAGTGGTTAATTACATCATATTAAAAAATGATCCATTATCAATGAGAACTTTAGGCAATACAGTGCCATTACAATCTGTTGTTATATAAAGGGCTGTTGTTGAAGTGGTCTTTCTTGGTAGGATTTCATTATTGTTGAACGAAATGAAATTTTGAGCAACAATATTGTTTACCAAGTGATCAAATTTATTTATCGATATGTCCTAAGGGACATAAACTTGCTTAAGCATTTTTAATAAGGAATTCTAGTGTAGCTTTAAACTGAGTAATAGGACTTGCAAGGAAATTTTTGCTGGTTGTTATTTCAATTGCTCTATAATGCGATACTCAATTTACTTAATAAAATTAAGAAATTTGGCACGGTTCCTGAATTTCCACTAACATCTTTAATAACTGTAGCTTTTTCATATGTTTATCCCTTGGATTTTGCTTTGGAACCAGCTTTATTGGTTTTAAAGGCATAATGGTGACTATATAGTCACATGGCTTACCATAATAATGTCGACAGAAAGTAATTAGTTAGTAATATTCTTTAAAGTTGTTATTTCACCATCATACCTCTAAGGCACCTACTTATTATCTTTGTATGGAATGGGTAATAGTGATTTGATGATAAGTTTGAGAGCAATTTCAATTTTAAGAGGCGTAGCCTATAACTGGTTGCAATAAATGATGAGAGGGCAATTGACATCCTAGGGCAGTTATGATAGTTCTTCATCGGTCATATTGATTAACTTATTTTTTTTCCTGATTAGCACTTTTATAAAATTCAATCTCTTCATTATTCATTATTCTTTGAATCAGAGCTAAAAATTTTAAACAATTTCATATTGTATGTCATTAAGTTGCATAAAACTTGCGAAAGTTAAACCTCAGATCTGATTGACTTCTTGAATTTTTTAAGATTCTAACTAAGGATTCTACCTTTAGTTAGAATCGCCTAGGCCTTTCCCATTAAGGTTTTAACTTCTTAGACATTTGTTTCTACACATCGCTCTTCCTCAATGATCAAAGCATTTACTCTAAGTTCAAGATGATTGGGTAGAGGATTCATTGCAGCATTAGGTCTTGGAGCATTATCGAATTTAAAGGCACTTGCTTCAAAAAGGCTCTAGATCTTTTCTTAAAAGCTAGACAATTCTCAATCGAGTGGTTTGCTACTACATGATTTTAACAGTGAGCATTTAGATTATATCAACTAGGGAACTTAACCTCATATGGTTTGGAAAAAATATATGGGAGCTACCAATCAAGCCTCAAGAAGCTTGTTAAATATTTCCTTATAAGAATAAGAAAAATGCTTGTAATAGGGTCTGGTTGATTGTTACTTTGGGTTATTTATTAGCATTAGGCCTAGTTTAATTTTGAAGAGGAAGATTTGGGATGATAATTTATGGGGTTAATGGAGCAGGACCTTGGGGTGCACTAAAAGAATAAGTATCTTAAGACTGTTGATCTTGGTTTTGATAATAAAGGTGAGGCCTTTGGCGATAAGGTTGACTAGCAAAATAAATAGATGAAGCTTTTTCTTTCTTATTGCCAAGTTCTGCCTTCTTTCCAATAAAAGATTCAGCAGTTGTAATTTTTTAGCCTTTACAGTCGTCTCAATCATTTCCCTTGATATAACTAGGTTGAAGAAGTTTTTATTAAATTCCTTACAAATTTGTCGTAGCAAGGAGGGTGCAAAATATTTAGGAATAGCTTTGTGGTATCCTTCTTAGTCAACGAGAAACTTGAGAGGTCATATATCTCCATCTCTACACATATTCTTTAAAAGATTATATAGGTTGTTTCTCTATGTTTTGTAGAGTTAGCTTATCTAGTACCTATTTGGCCATGTGTTTATACTGTTGCACAAATGCATTTACCAAGTTGATCCAACATTGAATTCGAGTACTGTTTAGATCATTGTGTCGTCATAGTGCCGATTCTGACAAGCTTGCTTGAAAGCAATGAATAAGGAGCTTGTTATTATGAGCATATCCAACCATTTTTTGAATTAACATCTTGATGTGTACTTAAGGGGATGTAGCACCCTTGTACTTTTTAAATTTGCGCATTTTGAACTTTAGTTGAAGGACCAAAAATGGTACCAAGCTGAGATCTTCAACATTAATACTGCTATATATTTTGACCCCTTTTATAGCTTTAAGCTTCCTTTCTAGAAGTTGTAATTTCCTTTTTTCAATCTCTGTTTTAGCCTATTTTTTGCCCATCTGTTTATGCCTTTCTTCCTCATCAACACTAGGAACCACTGACTCTTCTTGTGTAGAAGCGATTCTTGCGCTTACCATTTGCGAGAGGGCGTTAATGTTAATGACAGTAACTAGTAGTGGATTAGCTACTGGGACATTTTGTTATGCATTTTAGGTATTTATCGGCTATGCATTTTGAGCATTAGCCATCTATCCTTCAACTAGTGACGCTGGATCCCTTGGTAGAAGTATCAATATAAATTTCTAGCTGTTGATGAACTGGCCCTTTATCATTAGCAATTCCATCATCCTTGGGATCTATGCTTGCATTTCTTCTTATCTTTTTAGCATGGCTTCTTAGGCCTCCCAATGACTTTCTTCTAATCTTTCCAATCTTGCTAGGTGGTCTTTAGCCATTCTTTTTATTCTATAATGAATATAGTATTAATAAGGAGGTGGTAGTTTGTTTAGTCTCTCTGAGTTTGCAATATTGAAACCTTAGAAATTCCAAATTTCCTTAAGTTAAATTTTTATTTATGAATTGGTGAAATTAATAACTAGGTATGAGTATGTATGTATGTATGGCATGAACATATGAATATATGAATGCACTTGTAAGGACACTTGCTTTAGTAAAAAATTCCAGACTTATAAATTTTCATTAACTTTCTAAAGGAATTATACATTGTTGATCATACGTGGATTACACCTGCTCATACCGTTGCCAAACCTATTCTAGAAATTTAAGTACAATAAGCCCATATTCTCCTACTGAATTAATCTGGGCTTTTAAGATTTAAATCCTTTCCACCATTTTTCTTGATTGGATCATAGCTAAATGGATCTGTTTCATGAGATAATCAACGTACATCTATTAGCCAATACTTTTAGCTTTCCACCTTGGACATTCATTCTTAACCCACCATAGTTTACCATCTAAATATGCCTCCATTTCTTGATAAGCTAGAAACCAAGTCCTCATATCGTCCTCTTGCTAGTGTATTACTTGCCTTATTTCCTCAATAGTCATTGCAAGGATTTCCATTCCTTGAGGCAATCGAGATATTCTTTTTTATTCTTCATCAAGGGATATTTTGAGTTGCTCGTTTCTTTCTATAGGTCTCCTTAACTGAATGCAAGTGTCAATGTGTGCTATTTGTTCTCATTTAAAAACAACTACCCAGCTTCTCTTCTAAAGCCTTGGCTTTCCATACTCCTGGCTTTTCACAAAGCTTGTGCATTTTTTCAGTTGTCTTTTCTAAGTTTCTACTTGAGCTCCCAAACATGCCGATTAGCTTCATCTTGTTGTTTCGCTCAGCCTAATCTTGCTTCATTAAATTATACTTCTCCTCCATCTCTTGTACGCCTTTTTCTTTAACCTCCATCTTTATTCTTAGATGCATAACTCCTTCTTGAAAAGCTAAGCTTTCATTACACAATATTTTCCACTTTCTCACTATTTCTTCTATTTATCAAATTGATTTCGAAAGACATTGAGGGCTTTGGTTAGATAGATTCCTGGGAAATGATACCATCTATACTAGGAATAATTATGTTGCAGCCTTGGATACTCTTCCAAGCATCATACCCTGGAGTGGTTTGATCCATACAAGCACATAACCTTGACTTATATCTTTCTCTCTAGTGTAAAGCAGTCGATTGAAATGAGTTTCTATAACCCTCCCTTTAATACTTAAGATCCATACTGGGTACATTGGAAGTCATGATGGTGAAATACTGTGACCCATACCATCCTTAAACCAACAACAGTTCATATCCCATAGTGCCCTATATGCCAAGCATAGCCACAAAAATAAATCATCATATCGATACAGAAAGGGCTTTGGTGAAAACGAAGGTGCTCTCTATGTTATATCATTAAAGGCCAAACTCTTGAATGTTTCAACCCATTGATTTTTAGCTCCTGACTTGGACTATTTTTTCTTGATGGGCTCTTGGAAAAGAACATAATGTGAGAAATAGGGCTTGACATTGTCAGCAACTTCACCCAGAGATGATGGGCCTAAATAAGTAACAATGCACTCCTAAAAACTCTCCCACAACTTGGTTTTTGGCATGCATTGAGTGCTCGAACCATTTCGGCTAAAATGGTAAGGCAGGGTGCATATTTCTCTACAACCAACCAAAGAAGAATACTGCAGCTGCTTCTATATGTCTAAGTATCCTTGGGAAGAAAACTAAGCCATTTATAGCTAAAGCAAATGCATCAGGAGCTTTTTCCCTATCTGCATGCACTCTGATTTATTCTCATAAAAATTGCCACAAAATAAAACTGGTATTCGCTTTTTGCTTAATATATTAAAGGCCTTATTTGAAATCTATATCCAAAACTTGACCTAATTTCTTGTACAATCTTGTTGGATTACACTCCTTGAAGTAAATGGGTCTATTTCTAAAGGCCTTAACCTAAGTAAAGTTGAGATCTTTTTTACGGTTGGAGTCATATCATGTTGATTGAATGAGAAACATCGATATGAGGAATCCTAAAATTCTATTAAAGCTTGAACCAATTGTTCATCCATTTATATTTTGAGCAGGAGAGCAATCTCTCCATACTTCTCCTGGAACTGGGTCTATTTTGCATTTCCCCAACAATCCCATATCTCAGCCGATTCTATTAGATTATTCTAACGGAGATCCAAGTGTGTGATTTAACTCAAACTCAACACAAACCTTCTAGAGTGTTTGGAAACAACCACTGTGTGTACTCGTTTTGCCATAATGTTTGATGAAAATTTAACTGAGCTAGAATTTTGTTCTAAAGCAAGCATCCTTATATACATATGAAGAATGCGCAAGAAATGATAAAAAAGAAAAGAATAAATTAGTATTTTTAACAAATAGATCCAAATAAAATTTCACAAGGAAAAATAATAGAATAATAAATTATCTAAACAAACAAAAATAATCAAATAAGAAATGAAAGGTAACTTTATCCCTGTGTGTGTCCCTAATTTTTAGTAACCTTTAAAATCAGGCATGGCTTTAACGGGGGGCTACTATGGTTCACTATATGAAGTTTGAGTCAGACATCTAAATTAGTTCTTGAATTGCTCCTCGAGCCCTAAATGGACCAACGAGGTACCTTATCTTTACTCGTCATAGGTTTATGTCAAAAAAGGTTGAACTCAAATGAGGGTGTCCCTCATGCCCATAAGAGGCTAACACCTCCGGAAGGCATAGGAATTTACACTCGGTAGGCTTTTCACTGGCCCAGATAAAGGTTAAACCCTCAAAAGGTAGAGCTACTTCACCCCCTTCTAAAATGTTAGGTCACCTATGCCCCCTCCATATTGGAGGAGAAACTACTGCAAACATTCAGTGTGTATGAAAAGATAAACAAACCTTTTTGTGATGCAGTATTAAAAATAAAACCCCTAGCCTAAACCCGTAATAGACAAGACAAATAAATGGATTAGTGTGTAACTAACAAATAAAAAAAAATTTCTTCAAAAGAACTGGGAATTATAATTAAATACTAGTTAAAACCGAATTAATCAAAATTTAATTAACATGTAACTAATTTTAGGCCCAACTCTCTAACCAAATCATAAAGGAGTCACAAATATATTGCAACATGGCTAGGATACGAATCCTCACCTGCTAGACTTAAAAGGGCAGGTTTACCCCTTGTTCCCATATATATCTATATGTCATTATTCTTTTATTTTCTTAAAGGCCATATCATTATTATTTTTTATTTCTAGAGACTGAGTCATCGAATTGAACCATTTACTTGACTTTATCCTATCATTTGAAAGGGTCTAAGAGTCGGTTACAATCACAAGTAAAGATTGATCCCTCTATGATGCTTGGTAATTAGTACCTTATTAATTACATATTAATTTAAATTTTGATCCTTACTTAGTTCCACTTTTTTATATTTAATTATAATTACCATATATTAAAATAAAATTTTCTGAAACAAATTTATTATTCTATATGAGAAAATCAGGTTTTTAATATTTTTATTGAATACCAAGAACATCTTTCTCAGCCTACTGAAAAACCAGAAGGAAATGAAAGTTTTTATCATCCTCTTTCTACGAAAGGTTTTAAAATTAAAATATCTTTTGCATCCCTCGAAGAAGTGGAGGAACCTTGAAAAATCCTTATTTTCATTTTGAAAATAATATCTTATTATTAAAATAATCTATAGAATCCCTCACATATTTTGGGAGAAATTCCACACATTGCTTTAGCTTGGAGACATTGTCTTTTTTTAAAAAAATTCTAATTTTATTAAAAATAATTACTTTAAGACTTGGTTTAGACAAAAAGTACTAAACTTGACTCCAAGGATCTGAATTTGGTTAAAGTGACTAGCATGTCATTTAAAGTACACTTTCGTCATGAAAGCATCCTAGTAACACTAAATGACTTGGTTTCGTGGTAAATTTTTAAAATGCTTTTAAGGTAGACCTTCAATGTAAAAATATCCCGATAACCTCGATGGATTAGATAACATCATAAAAAATGAACTTATCTTTAGTGTGTACTTTTAACATGAAAGTATCATGGTAATCACATAGGACTTGTTTCTAAAGTAAATTACTATAATACCCTTAAGATGTACTTTCGACGTGAAAGTATCTTGGTAACCTAAAGGACTTAAAAATGATTTAAAATGATGAACCTATCCCTAATGTGTACTTTCGGCACAAAAGTATCCCAATAATCAGATAAAGTTTCGTTCAAAGGTAAATTACTAAAATACCCTTAAAGTGTACCTTCAACAAGAAAGTATCCTAGTAACCTACCCTAAATGGGTAACTTGGATATGAAAGATAACCTAAGATGAAAAAATTGCTAATGAGTCTCTAAATTTTTCAAAATTGTATTTCTTATCCTACTAGAAGACTAAAAGAATATGAAAAGTTTTAATATTTTTTACACCTCATCAAAGAACCGGAAGAATGCTAAGAATGTTCCAAAAATGTCCAAAATATCCTAAATGGATGGTTTCATATAAGAAAAGGCCATTTTAACCTTTAAATGCAAAGTTTCACTAAATGGTCCCTGAACTTTCATAATTCCCCATAATAGTCCTTATATAATACAAAATACAAAATCAAACATCAAACATATTCAAATCAACACAAAAATTATACCAAAACTCACAAGGAAGGTTTAGTTAAGCACTTTTAGCCTTAGGACAAATTTTTTCAAGTTTTGCAAACAAGTCCCTAAATGTTCTAAAATTACAACATGGTCTCGAAAAGATTAAACATCCCTAAAGGTCTACCAAGCATTCGGCCGAACAAGAATGGTCTTAAAACAATTTTTTTCAATTTTGCAGTATAATCCCTAAACTTTTCATATTTACAAAATAGCCTAAAAATAAAAAATTCATATATAAACCCTTGTTCAAATTGGCCAAACATGGAAACACATTTCCAAGGCCTTTAAAAATTTGGGAAAATTATTATTAGGTCCTAACAAATTTTAAACATCACAAAATAGTCCAAATATCATAAAATCAAGAATAAAAATTCACTTAGAAATCTTCATGAAATTTGGCCACCATAATAAACAAGAAAAAAATATTTTCACAACATTATTTCAAGAATATCAACATATATCCTAATTTCTACCAAGCTCACATCATCATAATCATGCATAAAAATCATGAAATATGGACATATGAACAAATTTTAAGAATAATCAATCATGAAAATACCAAGGAAAATAGCACAAAGTTACATACATAATATCATGACATCATTCTCATAACCAAACATATATTTTTATGATAAAAATTAAATTATTGCTAATAAAAACCAAATATTAACAATTAAATAAAAAAAATTGATCATAGCCTTCAAACTTGACTTTTAAGATGGATCAAAATCCTTGAGCTTAAGTCATCAAAAGGCTCACCAAAAGAAGGAATCATGCATGAAATGAACAAATATTAAAGTTTTTAGAAGAAAATCTTCTTTAGAAAGCTTTAAAACTTAGAGAAATTTAGTGTTTCAGCATCTTTTTTCCTGAAAATAGAAAAAATAGCTTCCAAATGAATTATCCTCCCTCTATTTATAAGGGGGAGGTTTGGCCAAGGGGCTTAAAAAATCCACTTGGACATAAATTATAATTTATTTGGGTACTTGTAATTCAAGATAAGTATAAACTAATTAATCATGTCATTTTGTGTGTCATCCTATATGACTCATTATCTTAATGATAATCAAGATAAAATTAACCAATGACATGGTTAGAAACCAACTAAATTGGTTAGGGAAAATTAGAATGTAATTAAACTAGTTTCCATGAAACTATCTTATAAAATTCTAACATTAAAAATAAAGTAAATTAAATTAAATTTAAATTAATAAACATAAACGAAACTTGGAAATGAAAGAAAAAAATCACAATAATGAAAAAAATTCTTGATTGAAAATCTCAAATTCGTAAAATTTTATGAAAGAAATCCATATGAAGGAAATTAATATTTTTTAAAAATGAAAAACTCATAAAATAAATTAGAGTTTCAAAAGCTGAATGAATATGAATTTAATGAAAGTATTTAAAGAATTTTAAAAGTCTTAAGCTTAGAAAAATTTTACTGAAAATTTTATAGAGTAAAAAACTCCATATTGTAGAAATGAGAAAAATTCAAAAATACGTTCAAACTTGTAAAAATGAATTAAACTTAACACATTATTCAAAATATTAATTAACAAGAACGATAAAGATAAAAAACTGAAATCCAAAACAAATTTTATCGCAAAAAATTTCACAAGCATAACAACGAGATACTGTGGAAAATTTAATTTTAAATAATAAATTTGATAATATGACATCTTATGGTATGAAATGCCAATAGAGATCTTTTCTTGAATACGTTTTTGATGTAAGTACTAACAAAAATACTACACAAGTATTATCAATATATGCAACGGTTGACTCCCAAAATTTCACAAAAAAATTTTGAAAACTTTCAAAAAATTAGAAATTTGACAATGATATTATCTAAAAAATAATTTCAAAAATTTATCAAAATAATTAAAAACTAATTTTTTCTCTTGAATATTCATCCTTTTATATGAGCTTTATTACTTTTTACCCTCATTTCTTCTATCATGTACAGGCGTCGACCATTTAGGTATGACCAAATAGGTCTTAAAGATGTCTAGCCTAGCTTGAGGGATTTGACCTCTGCTAAGGCAGCTACTAGGTTCTCATCCTTGGATGTTTAGGACTACTAGAAAAAAGGCCCGAATGAGGTGTCTACATGGGGTATGAAAGATGATTCATTTTAAAAAATTAAAAACTTGATTTTCTTATATGAAATAATTAATTTAGAATATTATTTTAATATATGAAAATTATAATTAATTATCAGTTAATGGAACCAAATAAAAATCAAAATTTAGATTAACATGTAATTAGTAAGCACTTATTAATTAACATGTAATCAAAATTTAAATTGATCCTTACTCGTGATTGTGACCAACTCCTGGACCCTTTTTCGCTCCAGTATGAGCGCAAACCTTGGAGTTTGTTTTCTAGGGTTTTGTAACCCTTGAAATACAAACTCTAATAGGTGACTAATCTCACCTAGCCAAAACAAATTGGTGGCGACTCTAAGATAAATAGTTTTTTACAACAACTATTTAGGGTTTAGTTAAGTTAGAGATTCATTTCAATGACTCATCTCCAAAAAAGAAGAAAAGATAACTAATGCGAACCTTAGGCTGAAAACATAACCTAAAACCCTATTAGATGGAATTAAACCCTTAGGATCATCTTAAAAATCAAACAAAGAGAACTTGACCCTAATCAAACTTGCTAATTAGACCCAAAGTTATAAGAATCTTGATCGCCACAAGTTACTTGATAAGATCAATTTGAGTTCTTGTTAAAGAACAAAGAAGAAGTTCTCACAAAGTGAAAAAAAAATCAAGATTTTTTTTATTCCAATCTACTAAATTACATGGATGAGGCAACCTTATATAGGCCTAAAATCTATAGAGTCCTAACTAAACAAGGACAATCCTAATCAACAAGGATAAAGTCTATTGCATATCCTAATCTAATTAGGATTTATCTAAACAAATTAAAATCTTAAACATAATTCTAATAGTAATCAATAAGAATGAAGTCTACTCCTTATCATAATCAGATTAGGAATTATCTAAACAAATTAAAATTGAAAAGTTAAATTCTTATTCAAAAAAATCAAAAATTTGAAATCCTAAACTATAGGCCAATGAACATAAGCAAATTGGGCTCTATTCATCCTGAACATGTGAATTGGGCTCCAAGCTTTATTCTTCACCCTTTTTAGCCTCAACGTAATGTAGAAAAGTAATCAATCTTGGCAATGCATTTGATTCATCTAGAAGAGCCTCATTTGCTTGCATTTCCATGATTAATCCTTGCAAAGCTTGCTTCATGGGTTTAGTCTTTGCCTTAGTCATTGGACCCTTGATTCCTTGCAAAAGATCATAAGAATGTCTAGAAGTAGGTGTTTGTGCAAGTTGATCTCCATCATTCCCTCCCTTCTCAAAAGGATTTGCCTTCATATCACCTACATCATATAAGATAAATCAACAACATTAAAGGTAGCACTCACATTACCTTAGCTGTTTGGCAATTCTAGCTTGTAGGCATTGTCAGTGATCCTTTCTAACACATGAAAAGGTCTATCTCCTTTAGGTTTCAACTTAGATTTCTTCTAAGCCAGAAACCTCTCTTTACACAAATGAACCCAAACCTAATCTCTAGGCTTGAAAATGACCTTAATAAGCCCCTTATTAGCGTACCTCACATATTGCTCACTGTTCTAATCATGTTAGCTCAAACTTAGCATGTGAATCCCTAACGAAATCTGCCTTATGTTTACCATTCAAATTAGCACGTTCATTAGTAGGCAAAGGTAAGATATCCAAAACAGTTAAAGGATTAAAGCCATACACAACTTCAAAATAAGAATAATAAGTAGTGGAATGAATAGTCCTATTATATGCAAACTTAATATGTGCAAACATCTTTCTTATTGTTTTATGTTCCTTTTAATGATAGCACATAACAAAGTAGTAAGTGTCCTATTAACTACTTCAATTTGTCCATCTGTTTGGGGATGTGCAATAGTAGAAAACAAGAGTTTAGTTCCTATTTTATTCCATGAAGTATGCCAACAATGACTTAAGAACTTAACATCCCTATCACTTATTATTGTTCTAGGCAATCCATGTAAGCATACTATTTTTTTAAACAACAAATTAGCAATATATTTTGCATAATTAGGTTTTGAACATGCAATTAAATGCACTATCTTACTAAACCTGTCAACAACAACGAATATGCTATCCTTACCACTTTGAGACCTAGGCAACCATAATACAAAATCCATATATATATATATATATATATATATCCATCTAAGGTTGATTTGGCATAGGTAAAGATGTATATAAACCATGTGGCATTACATTAGATTTTGCTTGATTACATATTATACACCTATCACAAATAGATTGCACATCATGTTTCATGTTAGCCAAAAAATATGTTCATGAAATATATCTAAAGTCTTTTGCACACCTAAATGCCCCATTAGACTGCCTCCATGAGTCTCTCTAACTAGCATTTCACCCAAAAAACATATAGGTAGTCATAATTTGTCTTTCTTAAATAAGAATCCATCATGTCGATAATACTCACCATACGCATACTTAGAACATGCATTCCATACTTGGCTAAAATCAACATCGTTAATATGTAGATCTTTAATAAACTCAAAACCAAGTAATTTAGTTTGCAATGAAGTAAGCAATGCATAACTTCTAGACAATGCATCAACTACAACATTTTCTTTCCATTCTTGCAATTAATCACATAAAGAAATGTCTCAATAAACTCGAACCATTTGGCATGCCTCTTATTAAGCTTACCTTGGAATTTCAAATACTTCAAGCTCTCGTGATTAGAATGAATTATGAATTCCTTTGGCCATAAATAGTGCTACCATGTTTTTAGAGTCCTCACTAATGCATACAGCTTCTTGTCATAAGTAGGATAGTTTAATGCTGCCCCACTAAGCTTTTCATCGAAATAAGCAATCAAATTGGAATCCTGCATCAAAACAACTCCTATTTCAATTCCAGATGCATCACATTCAACCTCAAAAACTTTATCAAAATTATGCAAACATAGCAAAGGTGCATTAGTCAACTTATCTTTCAAAGTGTTAAAAGCTTTCTCATGCACATCATCCCATTAAAACACAACATTCTTTTTAACAAGTTCATTTAAAGGTGCTATAATAGAACTAAAGTTTTTCACAAACATTCTATAAAAACTTGCTAAACCATGAAAACTCCTTACCTCTTTCACATTCCTCGGTGTTGGCCAGTCCCTAATTGCCTTAACTTTATCTTCATCTACACTTATTCCATGTGAACTCACAATGAAACCAAGAAAAAATGGATTCCATACAAAATGCACATTTCTTAGGATTAGCATACAATTTATGCTCCTTTAAAGTACCAAAAACAACATGCAAATGTTTAACATGATCATTCAAATTTTCGCTGTATACTAAAATATTATCAAAGTAAGCCACAACAAATTTCCCAATAAAAGAATGCAAAACATGATTTGTCAATCCTATAAAGGTGCTTGCTATATTACTTAAACCAAACAGCATCAACCACTCCTATAAACCATATTTTTTCTTACAAATAATTTTTCATTCATTACCTTTTTTCATGCAAATTTAATAATAGTCATTCATTAAATCAACTTTAGAAAACACATATGAACCATGCAATTCATCGAGCATATCATCTAATCTAAGAAGAGGATGTCTACACTTTACAGTGAATTTTATTGATGGCTCAGCAATAAACACACAAACACCATGTTCCATCTTTCTATGGTACTAAAATCACAGGAATCGAACATAGGCCAAAACTTTCTCTTATAAATCCTTTTTGCACTAATTCATCCATTTGCCTTTGAATCTTCTCTGTCTCCACAGGATTTGCTCTATAAATTGGTCTATTAAGGATTAATGAACAGAAAATAAAGTCTATTTGATGCTCAATACCTCTCAAAAGAGGTAACCTATATGGTATTTCCTCAGGAAATAAATCTGGAAATTCATGTAACAAAGAAATAACCACACTAGGCAAAAAAGGGTCAAGATAGTTGAAATGAGCATCCTTGTATAAAAGTACAAGTAGTTACACTTTATGAATTTTTCCTCACATTGCACACTACTATACCTTTTTTTACTCTCTTAGACACACTCACTTTTTATATCACTTCTTCCTTTTTCTCATGTAGTCATCTTTTTTTCTTTCATCTTGCACTCTTTAGCTATCCTAATCTAGTCACCATATGCCTCTAATGGTTTGAGAGGTGTTAATACAATAACATGATTATTCATTACAAAGCTATATCTATTCTTGTACCCACATGAGTAACCTTCCTATCAAACCGCCATGGATGCCTCAAGATTATATGACGAGCATGCATTGGTGCCACATCATAAAGAACCTCATCTTTGTAGTTGTCAATAGAGAATGCAACTAGCACTAGCTTTGTCACCTTAACTTCTCCGCAATCATTCAACCATTGTAGCTTATATGGTCTTGGATGCTTTAATGTAGACAGATTTAGCTTTTCAACCATCATAGTACTAGCAACATTAGTGCAACTACCACTATCAATAATCATGCTATATACATTGTTATTCACATGGCACCTAAAATAAAAGATGTGCTCGCATTGTACCTCATCACCATCTTTCTTAGGCTATATGTTAAGAGCACGCCTAGTAATGAGCATATCTCTCTGCACAAGTTTTTTAATATCAACATAACTATAATCCTCCAATGGTAGTATTTCATCATCATTTGAACTTACACTCTCTATGTCACTATTATCCATAACAATCATAGTCCTCTTATTTGGACATTAAAGAGTAATATGCATAAATCTTTGACACTTCAAACACTTAATATCACATGATTTAGAAGATGATTTAGTTTATGTTTTACCTTTGGAAATAAGAATCAAATTCTTTGCCTTTGCATCTTCTGTAAGTTTTGAGACAGCTTAGTTTTTCTTCCAATTTGACTTCCAAGAAGAGTTAGAAGCTAAACCATATTTGGAAGTGCCCATAAAGTTTAATTGCCTTTCCACCTTGATAGCTTTATACAATAATTCCTCCATCTTCACATAATGATGCAATTCCTACATTAGCTATCTCTTTATTCAAACCACCAATGAATATAGCTATAGTTACCTCAAGATCCTCCTTTATATTAGCCCTAATCATGGCTATCCATCTCTTTATAGTAATCTTCTACATTCATGGAACTTTGAGTCAGCCCTTACAACTTTCTATACAAGTCCCTATAGTAATGGCTAGGTATAAACCTCTTTCTCATCACTACCTTCATTTTTTTCCCATGATCAAATAGGTCCCTTACCATTCCTACACTTATTAATCACAAATTAATTGCACCAAATACTGGCATAACCCATGAACTCAACTGTTGTTAGTTTAACCTTTTTCTCCCTAAAGTAAATATGACAATCAAAAACATCCTATTCTAAGTATAACTTAGGGTCATTTTTCCCTTGAAACTTTAGGATTTTCATCCTAATATTACCTAAATTGCTATCTCGTTTTGAAACTACTTTTTTACCTTTTCTAGAATGACTCTCATCATAATAAGAGTCCTCATCTTTCTCCTCCTCAATCATGTGTTTTCTAGAGCATCTATGATTCGATGGGACTCTAAATTATCTAACCTTATGTTTAGAAGCTTGAATTGGTCTTAGATAGCCTTCACAAACAACTTGGTATTAGTTTAAGCATTATTTCCTTCATTGCTCATGTTTTAGGCCTACAAAAATTTGTTAGGAATAAAATAGATTGGATTTTTCCTCACACACTCCTTTACATTTTACATTCGAGATTTGTTATTTAATCACTTGTGTTTCACTTAATTTTGGCTTTTCTCAATGAAATTCTGACATCTCTTGCCTTTTACCACTCAACTTAGTCTTACAAGCTCTTTAAAAAAAACTTTATCAATGATCTTACCAAAATAGCAAGCAACAATGAAGTTATTATAACTTTGATTAATAAGATAAATAAGAAAGATCAAGGAAGTGAAATCAACAAAAAATATGAAGGGAAATGAATTTAGCAAGAAATATTAAAGGAAGAGAAGTCAACATGGAGGGAATAAAAAATTCTTTGTAAGATGTCAATATGAAACTGTAATAACAATCTTTTTTTTAAGATGGAAAAGGGTTAGAATATTGGAACACCTTTTTTAGGTTTTTTTAGAAATGATGAATAGCCAAGGGTTAGAACATTAGAACATTTTTTTTTTGTTTTTTATAGATGATGAACAGCACTAAATATAATAGAAATACAATAAAATTATGGGATTAAAAGATAGATTACACCTAACTTTTAAGAACCAAAGCTCTGGTACCAAATAATTTGAACCTTAGGTTGAAAACACAACCTAAAACCCGATTGGATGGAATTAGACCCCTAGGATCACCTTAAAAATCAAGCAATGAGAACTTGACCTTAATCAAACCTATTGATTAGAGCTAAAGTTATAAGAATCTTGATCACCACAAGTTACCTTGATAAGAACAATTTGAGTTCTTGCTTAAAGAACAAAGAAGAAGTTCTTACAAAGTAAAGAAACTCTCATGATTTTTTTTATTCTAATCTACTGAATTACATAAATAAGGCAGCCTTATATAGGCTTGAAATTTGTATAGTCCTAACTAAACAAGGACAATTCTAACCAATAAGGATAAAGTTTGTTACTTATCCTAATCTGATTAGGACTTATCTAAATAACTTAAAATCTTAAACAAAATCCTAATAGTAATCAACAAGGATAAAGTCTACTCCTTATCATAATCTAATTAGAAATTATTTAAACAAATTAAAATTAAAAAGTTAAATTTTTATTCAAAAAAAATCAAAAATCTGAAATCCTAAAAAATAGGCCCATGAATATATGCAAATTGGGCTCCATTCATCTTGAACATGTAAATTAGGCTCCAAGCTTTATTCTTTACCCTTTTTAGCCTCAACACAATGTAGAAAAGTGATCAATCTTGGCAATGCATCTAATTCACCTTGAAGAGCCTCATTTGCTTGCATTTCTATGATTAGTCCTTGCAATGCTTGCTTCATGCGTGTAGTCTTTGCCCTCATCACTAGACCTCTAAGTCCTCGCAAAGAATCATAAGAGTGCTTTGGACATAGATCTTTATGCACGTTTGTCTCCATCAATAATAATGATATGGCCCTTAAAAATGAGAAAATAATGATATATAGATATATACGGGAACAAGGGGTACACTTGCCTTTTAAGTTTGGCTGGTCAGGATTCTTATCCAAGCCACATTGCGATAATGGATAGAGACAGCTTCAAATGCCAACGTCACCAAATCCTTTGTGTGCAAATTTGTAAAATGGGATATCATCTGTAGATATGGCTTCACAAATAAGTCATCACTAATAATGCATGCAACAAAAAAAATAAGATGATGCAAGCATTCTATTCCCAATTCAAAATGCAACATCATAACTCAATGCCATATCATCCAAAAATGAACTGAGCAGTTAAAACAACCAATAAAAATATTAAGAAAATAGTTAAAAAATGGCTGAGACAGACAAAGACTAGCACAGGAAGTTACTGCTTGCGCTACATGTTTATCGCACAATAGTTTAAACTTCTACAGGTGCCACCCCATTTTACTTGGTCCACAAAATGGAAGCCATCCTACCTTTCGAGGTTGAAATCTCCTCACTCAAGGTCTTAATGGAATCATAACTTGAAGAAGCTGAATAGGTTAGGGACCAATATGAGTAACTTAACCTTATCAACTAAAAGAGAGTCAAAGCAATAAGTCTTAGGCAAATATACCAAAAGTGTATAACTAGGGCCCATAACAAGAAGGTCTTTCTTTGTTAGTTTTAGAAATATGACCTAGTGCTCAAATAGATTCTACCAATCCATAAAGATGCTTGGGGAAAATAGTCCTCAAACTGGGAAGGGCCATACATAATGAAATGCATATTTTTTTAAGGAGCCTTGATTTTAACTTAAATGGATGTTAATGACTTGCCCAACCTTCTCAACTCAGACTCTGCCAAAAGATACCATGCCTTAAAGGAATTTTAGGATGAAAACTTGAAAGGGCATCCTTTCAACTCAAAAAAAAAAAAAAACTTAGATAAAAATTTAAAGGGAGTCCAAGAAAACAAACCTGTTTAAGTTGAAAACTCGAAAGGTTGACTTAAATAACCAAAGCTTACCTTTACCTAAACCTAACCAGATTCAGATTATCACAAGCCTAGACTAGCATTAACCTGACTTATCCATCTTGCCATGATTGAAACACCAAATTATAACCTAATCCACTTGCCTTGTTCTAACTTAGCTTAGCAAATCCTATTTCCACTAAAACCCAAAGAGAAAAGGCAATGTCCACCTAAACTTAGGGTACCCATCATATTATGGGGTAATCCAAAAAGTTTCTTAAAGGGTCAGCCAACACCTAAAAAATTAATCAATAAAGAAAAGTTTCCAAAAATGCTCATTGGAATATTCATGTCAATAACATCAAGGGCACTAGTCGCCCCAAAAATCTATCCCTAACTTTCTTTGTATGTTTTAAAATTTTTCATGAATCATACTTTTATCCTTTTGAATGAAATATTTGTTTCTTTTTTAATTCCTTTTTGTAACACCTATAGGGTTTCCTAGTATTACTTTGAAAAAGATGAAAACTTTATAAGAGGATCTTTTCACATCCAAAGGTTAAGAATAAACCTTGAAACTATAATCGATCTTACCTTTAGACTTTCCCATTTTAAAAACATGCTCAGAACTTTATCTTCAGCAAACCTTAGTCCATAGGTAAGAGCTAAAGAGTCCATTTTTGACCACTGGCCACAACACCTTAAAAGCCTTGATTCGTCCACTTAAACTACTTGAAATAACTCTCCCAATTAGATCAAAAAAATGAGTTCATCAAACTCGTTAGCAAACTTGGTCAAAAAAGAATCCTAAACATGAGCCAATCAAGCTCGAGAACCTTCTTTCATTAACCATAGGCCATCTGTACCCAAAAAGAAAAAACAACTTTAGCCATACAAAGCCTCTGATCATCAAGAGTAGGGCTGGTGAACCATTATCAATAGAATCCTTAAAATCCAAGGCTCTGCGCCATGGCCATTCCTCAAATTAGACTTCTAAAGCATTTAATTCCATCATTTAAGAATGTATTCACATTTCTATGCATCATCCATGATACAATTAACAATCTTTTAGGTACAAATCGCTGACTCCAAAAGTCCCAAACTAGCAAAGAAACTCTAATTATAGATTCTTACTTCCACATGCCTTGGAGAACTCAAGTAAGAACTTTAGACCTTATGATCTTACAAATTGGAACAACCATCTAGGTAAGGTATCTAAACCCCTTTCTCTTAGTTACAAAAAGCTAGATGCCTACCTACTTTTAAAAATTGACATTTTATGAAAAGTTGAAATAACTATTAAACCAAATGGGGTGAATTATTTTTTTAAAAAAAATTTGATCATAAATTAACCTTTTATGAGAAGTTGAAATAAAATAAAAATAAAAAGGATTAAGGGTAAGTGAAAAAAACAATCAATATATAGAGGCTTAGTCTTTCAACTTAGAGCCTATATCCTCTCTTTTTGGCAATTCTACCTATAATTCACTAATGAAATGTTACCTTAAGGCTAAGGTATAACCTTATAACTCTATTTCTTGAGGCATAGATAGAAGCTTTCAATCTCTTTAAGAATTCTACTCCAAATTCTTAAGTTTTTCCCCTTAATTTTCACACAACCCCTTTGTGATATGAATGAAGTGTTTGCTGACAATTAGAACCTCTAGTAGGTAAGTGTTTGCTAGAATTTGAGTATAAAATAGATGAGATACAAATAAACTTGAAGAGTATAAATTGAATACAAAAGGTAAGCCTTTAATGTTCAGTGCTTGATTAATCTTGATATCTTATTCTCTTTTAGTTGTTGGAAACCTCTTTTATAGCTTAGAATTTATTTATAGATATTAGGCATTAATTAGGTTGGTGGAGAGCCATTGCGGGCTTCACAAATGCTTGTTTTTATTTAAACCCACGTTGTTGTATCAATGCAATATCAAGAGTATCAATATATGAATTTAAAAATGTAACAATTACAAAATGTTGTACTGATACATCAAGCTTGAGTATCAATACTCATCATATTGTATCAATACAGAGCCATTTGTATCGATACATTTGAAGGTTTCAGCCAAACCTTAGCTACTACCATGCAATGCATTGATACCTATAGATGAGTATCGGTACTTACTATATTGTATCGATAAATGGTGATGTGTATCAATATATTTGAAGGTTTTAAGCTTAGTATTGATATTTTGATGCATTGTATCGATATATCAATTGAAAATCATTTGTAGAATGATTTTTCTTTCTTGAATTTAACTTAAACATATCTCAACAATATTTTAAGAATACATATACATTTGGAACATATATTTTTGAGAAAAATGGGAGACATAAATTAAATTAGTATTTTTCAAAAATATTTTTCAATTTGAAGGAAAATACTAAGTTGGAAACAATTGAGTATAACTTAATTTAGCTTAAGTTATTGTTATATTAGAACCAAGATTAATTCAAAGCTAATAAAACTAATATATTTAAAAGTGGTCATAGAAATAAAAAGAAGGGATCCAGATGCTGGAATCCTAAATCTATATTTATTATAAAACCCTTGATTGAGTTGGTATCACAAGTTAAATGGCACCAATTCAGTTAGAGAATTTATCAAAAAATAAAATATTTTATAAATCAAATAATAATATTTAAGGGCATTTATATCTTTTAATTATATGTAATATATTTTTTATAAAAGCTTTCTATTCTCTTAAAAATTTTATCACTTCCTTAAAAACTACTATTCCATCAATTAAATTACTCATATATAAATATTTTTACATAGAATTTTTTTCTTGTACTAGATGTGGCATAATTTAGTATATTAAATTTTATCTCTTAAAATTAATTATATAAATTAATTGAATTAAACCTTATTTTCAAAACTTTTTCTTTTATACTAAATATAATATATATAATTTTAAACCATGGTGTGTCAGCAATTATCAAACTTATTCTCATCAAGTGTTTGGACAAAATACAATAGAAAAACTTATTTTAAATATTGTCCAATGTAATGACAGTAGAAATAATTAAAATGTGATAATTCAGTCCTCAATCAGAAAGAAGGGAGAAAGCGAAATTAGTATGAGGATAACAGGGAGACGAAAAACGGAAAGACAGTCATTGGCACCTAGCATTTAAATCTACAGTCAGTGCATGTGTCATCTTTCTAAAAAGGAAACGTTAATTGGTTTGAAATATATACAAATAAAGAAATATATCATTAATGTAATTTTTTTAATTCAATAAAATTGTAAAAGTGATGTATTAATAAATCAAAAAATTCACAACAATAAATTAATAAATAATTTTTAACTGATGTCTATAGGTATTGGCTAAGTAGATCTTTTAAGAAAAGAAGTTCAAATTTCTAAAAAAAAATTGAATTAAAAAAAGCCAATTATTGATCATGAAATGCTCTGCAGTATTAGCAGCAAAGATTTGCAACAATGAAACTAGCAGAGTTGTGGCAACAAGCAGTAGTAAAGAAATTAGTGAATCATGGTTGCTCAACAACCTAATAATATGGCTCCATCCCACTACAGAAACACAGGTAAACTTTGGAAACTGTAATTATTCATAGAAAGTAATATCACCCACCAAGAACCAACAATCAAATCAAAAAGTATTATTAAAAAGAGTTAAATTTCGGGAAGATCTGTCCTTTTCTATGGTTGTCCGATGGAGCTTTGCTCCCACATGGAGTTTTGTAATCTTCACTCATATTCTCAATAAACATCACGTGAAATCCAGCAAACCAATTAAATTACTATATGTATATTTCTAGTAACTAATAATCAAATAGGGCAATTAATTAATTAAAACAAAGCCCAGCCTAGCACTATACAATAAGAAAAAAAATAATTAAGTTATGATAAAAATATAAAAAATTAATATAAATTTGATGTGAATGCACAAACGAATTAAAATTTATATAACATAAATTATTAAAACGTATCTAACTTTGTATGAATATATAACAACTTACTTTATTCAAATAACTTAAAAACAATTATGATACGTAAAGCAAATGAAGAGGGATCTACTCACACTAGTATAAACTAAACTAGTTTTACACACTTACATAACTTTATATACGATTTATATTTGTTTAATCCAATCATTGTATTTTATCTTCTATTCATGTATACATCAACTTTTGAATCAATTAAAAATGTCTTACTATTTATTTAATATAAAAATTTTTAACCGTTAAATATTTATTGAAAACGCTAGCATACTCAATTAGTAGAGACATCGGATCGATTCAAAACTTCAAGTGCATATTGAGTGCAATTATATAATTAAATTCAGCCGGTTAATTTGTTAAAATATAAATTGTATATAAAGTTATATAAGTATGTAAAACTTATTTAATTTTACACTGACTCAAGTAGATCCCTACTAAAAGCAAGTATATAACTACTTAGACACAATTAAGATAAAAAGAATAATGCTAACATAATACAAGTACAAAGATTTATAGATCTAATTTCAACTTTCTATTCATATTATATTACAAATGACTTTCAGTCTTGAAGATATCATCCCTTGTCCTCTTATGCAAAGAAAATAGAAGGTAAACGGAAAGAAAGAAAGAAATATAAGTTGTCTTCTTTTTTTAACGGCGTGATCACAATCACAGTATGTGGTAATTGATCGGTGTAAGGAACAAACATTTAACGAACGCGACGATTAATGAAGCCATAATCAGCTGTTCTGGTAGACCTTGGAAGATATACTACTGATTCTGAAACTGCACAAGTTCTTTTACAAGAAGTGTAAAGGTTAATAAACCCGAACCTGTTACTGATACTTCTTGTTACCTTAGCTCCAGTCCAGAGATTTCTTGCAGTTTCTTGATCACCATCTTCCTTGGAACATTCAACCAACGCCACGAAAAATGGATCCTTTCGGAAACTCTCGTAATAACCAGCAGATGCCTTCTTCCGGGTCAACATATCATCGAAACTGTATTTCTTGGAGGTTCGTCGGGTAGTCGGGGGAGGCAATGGCAGCAACTTCATGGACTCATTATTCTTGTGATTTTGTAGCTTCTTGGGGATACCTGGTAAATGTTCCCAAGAAAATGGCACACCAGAAAATTGAATTGGAGTAGCAGGACTCCGAGGCGAATCATCGGGAGAGTATGAAGGTGATGATGAAAGTGATGAAGGGGAAGAAAAGGAGGGCATTATTCGCCGGGAGGATGGATATTTGGTTGCCGGACCCATGGGGTCACATTCTTTTGCTGCCATTTGAGTTGATGAGGAACCCATAGCTTTAGAGAGAAAGTGAGGGGGAGAAAAGAAAGAGATCAATTTGTGTTGTTATATGGTGTGCGTTAATCTTTTTTTCTTCTTTTTTATATGACCTTTGTTTGCAATACATTTAATTATTTATATATAGAGTTGTTGCATATGATTGTTGCTTATTTTTATAATATATAAAACGCAATTTCTTTTAAATTGTATTGTATAGAAAGTTTTGAAGGACAGGGGCAAAGCAAAGAATAAGGTTAAGAGGGTGGGAATATTCAAATATAAATTGTTTTAAAAATAGATCTATTCATAAATTAATTATCCATTTGGCTCCCTAAGTTTAATTTTATACAAGATTTTATGATTTTAATCTAGATATATATTATTATTTTCTTTTATTAAGAGACATGAATGATATATATAAAATGGAAAAACACCCATAGAGTCAACAACTAATATTTACATAGGAAATTGCTTGCTACCATATGAAAAGAATGAATCAAATATAATGTGTGTATTGCAAAAAATTAAGAATTGGATTCAATTTGGTCTAGGTAAAAGAAAAAACTTTAATAGAAAAATGTGGGTAGTTTTTTTGTTTAAGTCTGCTCAAATTTATAAATAGATAGTTTAAGTCCGTTTATGTTCAACCCTTTTTTTTAAATATGTTTTCTAATTTAATTTTTAACAAGTTTTTGTTAATATTATTTTTAAAATATATGTTATGACTTCCATTAAAAAAAAGTTTTAACAAGTTAACAACTAATAAAATAAAATTGAACTATTATTATAAAATATATATTTTATATTATAAAAATATAAAATTTTTAATTAAAAAAATCTTTTTCAACTAAGAAAGGTAGGGCTCGGGCTTATAATTTTTTATCTAAGGCTTGGTCCTTTTATAAATAGGCTTTACTTTTTTGTTAAAACCTATTTTTTGAACTTAATTTTTGTCCAAACTGTCCTAACTATTAGTTTGGCATTCGAGTTTGAGTGGATAGCTTGACACTTGAATAAGTCTAAGTCTATTACTTTTTTTTTTTTTAATAAAGTTCAATAGCTTATTTGAGTATTCAAGATATTTCAATATAGATAATAAATTGAATAAAATAATTTATTATATTAAATTTTACAAATATTGATGATTAGATTATAAAACCTTTAAAAAATAAGACACCAAAACTAGAGCAAAATATTATTAAATTTAAAGAAAGTTGGCAATCAAATTATAAAATTTTCAAAGTTGATTGAACAAAAACGTAATTTATCATTTTATAATTTTTAAATTTTACATTTTACAAAATTATAATGTCACATTGACAATAACATATGGCATGTAATTGTAACCTTTGAATGATTTGGCAATAACACATCAGCATGTCATTAGTCTCAAGACTTGAATAACAAAAAAACTACAAACATTAGTGATTAAAATCATAACTTTATCATAATTAAATGACCAAAGTAAATATCAACTGAGGTTTGACTAAACATATAATTTACCAATATATTACAGATTGCAACTCTTAATCCTCCTACTGCCAAAAAAAAAAAAGCGCTAATTGCATTTAAAGTCAGAGAGTCTCTCCTCCCATCAAACTGGATAGAATCAAATTTGGTCTTTCATTAAAGAGAGAGAAAAAATCCTTTGAGATATTTTTTCTTGTTGTAATTAAAATAAGTTCTTAAAAAACAAAAAAAACAAAAACCAAAACAATGGGAAAGAAATCACAATCTAGATTCTAAAGCAATGCGGTAAAAACTAAGATTATTGAGTGTTGGAGTCTGCAACTAATTAGTCAATCAAGCATCTTCAAACCTAGCTGTACAAGTTTCGGAACCTTTTCAGATTCATAATTTAGAACTTGGCGCCAGGCTATTTGAGCTTATTAATTACTCAAGTTTGGTTGTATCTAAATTAAGATCCTTCGTTCAAGACAACAAATGATATATAAAATATATATATATATATATATTAATTTTTTAATGGGCTTTGGTCACAAACTCAAATTTCTTAGTTCAAATAATTTGTTTTGCTGCTATAAAACATTTCATCATATTCTCCTAATCGTTATAAAGTAAACCCATTTTTTCTTTAGTTACAAATAAAGTATGCTTAAAATTGTCCTCGTCCCCAATTTGTTAAATATTTGTTTGGTTCACCGGGTCAAATTAGATGATCAAATCTCCTAACTATAGTGTTTGGTTTAGCCATTAAAGTACCTTCTTTTTCTCTATCCATACGCAAGGCATGACTTAAAAGCAATAATAAGGTTCTCTATTGGCTATAATTCTGATTAAACAAAGTACAAAAACAAATCTGAAGTGCTCTACTCTACTATAACATACAAGATATGGATTTTGTTGAGGAACAGGTCGGGGGAAATATACTTTACACGTTCAAGTGTTCAAATATAGGATTAAGTTGACTTTAAATAAAAAATATTTTGTATATTCAAGTTTGACCTGATTCAAAAACTCATTTTACTATTTAAAATATATTAAAATATGTAAAAATTATTTTTTTAAAATATTTTATATATGTTATAATAAAATTTAAATAAAAATTTTTTATCAAAAAATGTTAAATTTTAATCTAATTTAAATTAAACCTATCAAATTAGACGGCTAACTCATGTAAACGTCTATTCCTATATAAATTGGGTCGTAATTATTACCTGTAAGCCAACAAGTTTAGAATGAAGCAGATGCCGGAATAACCCTCACCCCATTATAAAAAATTAAAAAAAGAAAAGGCTTTTATTTCTCAGAAAATAACTAAGCTTGTTAACCACATTTCTTCAATATGCCTACCTAATTCACTTCTCGTGGATATGCTGACCATATTGAGTTTCAGATGACTTCAATCTCCCAAATCATTCTTCTCTTGCCTTTCTTATTACCAAAAGAGAAATGATGCGAATAAAAGTTTATTGGAATTGAATTGCATAATATCAGAAAGTGCTCTCGAGTTTGAAATTGAGACCTATAAGTCAGAAGTTCATGCTCTAGTCTTAGGCTCAGGTATTTCTTTGAGAATAATGCAAACATAAAGTTGTAAAGATAATTTTTAATCTTACAAAGGGACTTAATAGACTTACGAAAGGTTTCGGGTTATCTTTCTAAACTTTAAGGTCTATTTTTATATTTGAAAAGTTTTTATTTAAAAATTAAGTCTATTAAAAGAGTTTGAACAAAAATTGAAATTTTTAGTTCCAATAACTCAAATTTGGTTCGATTGTTTTTTAATTATATAATATATATAATGTTTATTATACATTATATAATTTATATTTTGTAAAAGATAAAGATATATGGTACTATAGTGTAAATATAAGAAAATATGTAAATTATCGTGTTTTAAAATTTAACCAAATAAATTAAAGATTAAATAAAAAAAATTTTTTTGTTTTAATTTTTTAAGAAATTATCTAAGCCAGTTTTATGCAGAATTTGATATCCAATTCGGATTGAACTTAAGCAAACATATAAAAAATGTTGATATCATACCTTTTCCAAATCTAAATTTAATCCGGTATAATTAATTTACGCCTCTAATACTGAATAGAAAATTACCTCAGAATGAATTCTTTACGTTTGGTACATGTTTCAAGTGTTAAGGTATCTCATTTGCCTAGAATTATTAATGTTTCCAATAGTACAATTCCTTGTCTTTACCATGTAACTAATTAAAAATAAAAGCAAAAGGCTGATTTGATAATCGATTCAATGTTTTAGTTATAAATTAACCTTTTTGGATAAACAAGCATCTTTTCTTAGTAGAAATGCCATGCATAGAATAGGGGTAAAATTATAATTAGATTCCATTCATTGTACAATAAATGGAAACTTCCACAGGTAATAATGGTGTTTTCAAAGAGCATCATTGTTAAGTTGGCACCATCAGTTGGTTAATCAAATTTAGAATTAGATCCTCCAAACCTAAAATTAGGAAACAATCATAGGTCTACTTAAACCCTTTAATTAATTAGTTAGTTAGGAATAAGGGTTTGTAACCTTTATGTCTTGGGTTTAATTATTTGGTAGGTTGTTCATCAATCTTTATTGTAAAAGGATATTTATTTACCTTCTTTCCTTGGTTGGTTACCAAATTATTATCATGTTAAAACATGTCTTGGATATTAATTTGTACTAGGTCACTATTCATTAGTTACTATCCAATCTATAATATGCACATTATATCAACCTACAAAATGGTAAAACTATACTTGACCCCATAAAAAACTTTTAATGTGCATGTGCGCTTTTAAATTTGTAATTGTGGGACAGCTTTTTTTTTTTTGGAAAGTAAATTTCATTCCAACTAAGCGTGAATTGCATCAGAGATTATTGTTTGATGAAGGAAAACAGGATACTCCTTCGTCCAGATCATATTTGCATTGCAAGATAAACCAATTTAGCTAAAATGTGCGCTGCTTCATTGCCTTCTTTTTGTGCGTTGACAGTGTCATTCCTTAAAATCTGCTGCTGCCAGGTGCTTCCCTGCATCTGGGATCAACCCCATGTTAGACAGATCTTCTTCGCTTTGCTTTAAGTTTCTAATCACCTGTAAAGCGTCCCCTTTTAAATTTATCCATCTGCTTCGCTAGTTCTAGTGCTTTCACTGCTGCTAAACATTTATCTTCCTTTGCTGTAAAACATTATTTCTTTCACTCCATAAAGCTCATGCCATCATAAGAACATTTCAAAATCTTCTTGTTCCATTTGTTTCGCAGCTTGCTCTACCAAATCTATTCCGTTTTGTACAAAGTTGTGTATAAAGTCCTAGGGAAATAGCACAAATCAACAACTTTCTTAGAAAAATAGCATTCTTTCACAACATGTACATTGGTTTTCCAATGTTGCCCGACATCTAAAGCAGCTACTGTTGATATCTTCCATTAGATATGCTAGCTTTGTACAGTGGGTATAATGCCCATGCATAGCCTCCATCCGAATAGCCGTACCTTTGGACGTACATTTTCCTTCCATAGTGCTCTCCAAACCAGTCTTTGTGGTCCATAACTAATGTTCAACCTTAGCTGCAATCGATAGGCACTTTTAACAGAGTAACATCCATTCTTGTTATCGTGCCAAACCAACTTGTCCATATTATTGCTGCCATATTAAGGAATATTGTAGATGTCTCCAACTTCATCCTTGCAGAATTCTTGTTATATCAAATCTTCTTTCCACTGCCCCGTATTAGTGTAAATATGACCAGCTACTAGCACATCAAATGGCAACTACCCACTAATTGAAGACACCGTAAAATTCCCATCAATAGGCAACCGCTAATTGCCCCATATATTTATAGATGTCTCATTACCAACCCTCCACCTTATTCCTTGCTATAGCATTTTCTTTCATGACCATATGCTTCTCCAAATAAAAGACGGTTGCTGCCCCAAATTGGCTTTAAAAAAAAAAAATCCTTTTGAGAGAAGTATTTAGCTTTAAAGACCTTAGAGCATAATGAATCTATATTGTGCATTAGGCGCCATCTTTGCTTGCCTAAAAATGCTAGATTAAAAAGGTGTAGGTACCTAAATCCAAGTCCTTCTATCAAGTTTGGCATGCATAGCTTGTTCCAACTAAGCCAATATATTCCTCTGCTAGTTGTTTTATTGTTCCACCAAGACCTTTTATAATCCCCATTATTTCATCACATAAAGTGCTAGGAATCAAGACGCAATTCATCGTATAGGCGGGTAAAGATTTTAGCACGGACTTTATAAATATTTCTTTCCCCCTACAGGACAAGAACCTTCTACTCCAACTTTGAAATTTGGCTTATACCTTATTGATGATATCTTAGAAAGCTTTCCTCTTTTCTTTTCCAACCATTGTAGGCATGCCCAAGTATTTCTCAGGACTAGTGGATATTTGGATTCCAAATGGTTGCTGCAGTTCATTCCTCTGTATCACATTGTGTTGGGCTAAAAGAGAGAACTGATTTATTGAAATTAATCAGTTACTTGAGCTTTCTTCGTATAGCTTTGGCATGCTTCTCAACTTTTCTCCCTCGCTTCTATTTACTTTAGCAAATAAGAGGCTATCATTTCTAAAGAAAAATGGTTAATTCGAGGACTACTTTTACTTGCCTGTGTTCCTTTTAAATCCTTGCAACTTTCGGCTTTAGATGGTAAGTTGATAATCATTCTATGCATAATAAAAATAAATATGGTGATAGAGGCTCTCCTTGCAAGAGTCACCTCTTTGGTTGGAAATAATCAATAATATTGCCATGATAAGGATAGAATAAGAAACTGATCGCACAAATTGCATAATCATTGAGGTCCATGCGTTAGCATGCATAATGCTCCCAATGAAAGACCACTCAAGCCTATCATAAGCCTTTGTCATGTCTCATTTTAATGCAAAGTCACCTTGTCTTCCTTTTTTTTTTCTTTTTTTTTTCAATTTCAAGGCATGGATTAATTAATAAGCAACCACAATATTGTCCGTAATCATCCTATCATGTGGAAATGAACTTTGATTTTCATTGATAAAGACTGGAAGAACATGTTTCATTCTATCGACAATAACTTTAGCGATAATATTATAAATGACATTACACAAACTGATTGGCTTGAAATTAGACATGTGACTGGGATTTTTGACTTTATGAATGAAGACTATATGTGTGTGATTAATATCATTTACTGCTATCTCACCATGTAGAATTTTAAGACATAAGGAAATAATGTCAAATCCTATAACATGCCAATATATCTAATAAAAAAGTGTAGGCATACCATCAATACCTGGAGCTTTGGTTGGATGCATCTATTTGAGGCTTGTTTTGACTTCTTCGGCTTTAAACTCTACTCGAAGGAACTAGTTCATCTTACGTGTGATCTATGGTTCAATTTACTCAAGTAAAATCTCACAATTATGTGATCCTTGGGATTTAAAAAGTGACAGAAATACTGCGTGGGCACTTTGTTCATCTCTTCCATATCAATAACCATTAGCAACCTCATAATAAGATTATTCTTCCTCCTAAAAGTAGCCTAAGAATGGAAAAAGGCTATATTTTTATCCTTTTTCTCAAAGCCATGATACCCTCAACCGTTGTCTCCAGTAGACTTTCTCCATTCCATCAACCCATTCAACTCTTTCCTGATCATCTTTTCTTGCTCCAAAGTATCATCATTTGGTTTTTGCTCTTGTCGGAAATTTAATTCATTGTGAACCAGTTAATCCTATTCTCCAAAAAACCAACATTTTCCTTGTGTCATCTAACTAGGCTGCCACCTATCTCCAATAATCTATAACCTAAATTCTTTTGCTTGGTTTCATTCCATGCATTTTGTATTTTGCCCTCACATGCTACCTCTTTGGCCCAAATTACCTCAAAATGAAATCTGTTTCGCTTCCTAAATATCCTTCCATGCTTACTAAACTTTTCTTGCTTCAATAATTTGCAACCTAAATTTTGTGATAGTTTTACTTTTAGGCTTAATTATGTTAGCTTTAAAAAGATGCCTTTCAATTAAGCACATTCATATTCAATTTTATACCTCAGTAAAACAGTAGTTTGCCTTTTCAACAATCAAGCTAGCATTTTGACAGACTTATTTTGCTACCCATTTTCAATGTTACAGACACCTAATCTTATCCAATTTGAGTTTCAACTAATATGTAGTAAATTAGTTACTAAGTGATTCTCATTTTGATTCTTCAATTTTGTTTATTAAGCTTGAATACCTAAACTGTGCCCTAATGATAGTTGGACCTAAGTTTTTTTAAATCCAATTCCCTTTATTTGAATCGATTATGCAAAGTGAACCTAATTATTTAATTGGACATGATTGAGTTGAATCACTCCAGTGTTGATTCAACCACCTAGATAATTAATTTCACGTTATGGATAACACTTACATAATGACATAAGATTGTTAAATAATAGTAGAGAGTCAAGCTCTAATGAGGTAGTTCTAAGAATGGGAAATAGAGCAAAAGTCATGGCTACTACCATTAGAACTTGTACCTTATCATTGCTTTCAAGCATAACCTTAGAACTAAAAGAATGTCTTTATGTTCCTAGATTATCTAGAAATATCATTTTAGTATCATACCTCATCGATAATGATGGTTTTGAGTTTAGAATGAAAGGAAAAATTGCATTGCAATTCTAAATGACATGGTGTATGGATCGACCTCATAAAGAATGGGTTGTTTATGGTCAATCCAGACATGCCTTTACTTAATATAAATGTGACAAAAGCAAAGAAAAATGATCCATCAAAGACCTATATTTGGCATTGTAGGCTTCGACATGTCAATGAGAATCGAGTAGCTAAGTTACATAAATAAGGCCTTTTCGACCCATTTGATTATGAATCATATGGGACATATGAATGTTGTCTCTTTGGCGAGATGACCAAGACTACCTTCACTGGTAAAAGTGAAATGATTGGTGATTTATTGGGCTAGTACATTTTGATCTATATGGATCAATTAAAATAATGGCTAGAAATGCGTATGCTTACTTCATTACCTTTACCAACTATTATAGATACTCTATTTTGTCTAAGCCAATTTTTAGCATCTCAGACTTAATTAAAAGGTAATAGAATAAAATAATAAAAATAAAAAATAGGGACGACTATCAAGTGCCATGTCCCTAGCACTATTAGGCTACACATCGCAAGATGAAAAATTTTTTTAAGGAAGGTATGAAATACTTAGGGGCTACACCAAAAAAATGTAAAAAAGGACATCAAAGGTCATCATTCGAGGTGTTACCAAGGTCATCTGAACAAGCATGGTTAGCCATTCATCATTCCTAGCAAATGTGAGGTGTTTGGAGAGCCAAAGGTATGCAAAATTAACATTTCTATGAATATCTATTGATACATGTCCTCTAAGTATCAATACAAAGCCTCTACATCATCAAAATCCAAAACCTTACTGTTTGTATCAATACAAAAAGGGAATGCATTGATACATGAGTCAATGTACCGATACATGAGCCAATTATATTGATACAGGGTTTTGTCATACATGAGCCAATTTGATTTTTGGCCAAAATGTATTGATATACAAGTGATTGTATCGATACATTATGGAAATGTATCGATGCGATTTTCATTGTATCGATACATTCTAAATTTTGGCCTAGATGTATCAATGCAATATGCAATATAACGATACATCCTATGTATTTTCGCCAAGTTGTGTTATTTTCAACCCTTTGCACCATGACATTAAAACACAAATTAGGTCATGAGTTTGGCTCCAAAAATCATTCAAAATTAGACACAATTTCCTAAAAATTATATGAACTTCATTTTTGGGCTTTAAACATTAGGTTCTAACATTTTTGAATGGTCCATTAAGTTCTTTACAATGGCTTTTCATGTTATAATGTGCGTTGATGAAGGGTAAGCTTGACCTTATCCACCATATCAAATCATGCATGGTTTGTTACTGCTGTCATAGCTATACCTCAACCAATCAAATGTTCAATGGTTGCTCTTTGGTACAATGACTCACCATATAGTACATTCTAAAGGTCCTAAATGCCCTTCCTTTGCTAGGTTTTGATGGCTGAGATTAAATCATATATAAGATATGTTATGAACTCAGGCAAGGGGGCCTTTACACATCCTCACGTTAGCCTCCACACTTAGAAAATTTTATTCCCGTAGCTCTTCCTCAACCCTTCCAAAAACCAAAAACACCTTTTCATTTATATAACAACCTTTAAGCCCATTCTTGGCCACCTTTTCTTGGTAAATCATTGCAAGCGAAGGAAGAAAGTGAGCAATAAGTTCAAGCCTTTTGTGCTTAACAAGGTTCTCAAAGCTTTTAGTTATATTCCTTATCCTTTCTTCCTTCATCTACTTGTTTCTACATTTTTATCATTTTAGTGAGCTTTAACATGCTGACCATGACCTTAGGATTTTTTATGCATCATGTGGCCTTGGTGTGGTAGACTTAGGATTTGTGATGCTTCATTGACCCCTCCATCTTGTTTTTTCATTTCTATATGTTGGTTCATCTTGATGATACATTTTGATGCTACCATTAAATCTCGACAAGCTATTCTTCTTTGTCAAAGCATGATTACATCATTTTCATGGCATATTCCTTGATGTCATTCATTAGACTAACATCTTCATACATTGTCATGCTTATCTCCTCACATGTTATCATCATTTTCATGGTCATTGTCATTTTGCTTACTTGAATATGCCTCCCATGTTTATTGTCATGAACATCATATTAAGTTCATCATGTGTTTGTCAAAATGCTTCTATGTTGCTTGTCAAGAATCTATTTTCCTAAAACCCCCAAGTTAAGGTATGTTAACCTCGATAAATAAGCATTAACATGTACTTAAGGTTTTCTATTGATTGGTCTTCCAATCTTTAAAAAAAAAAATCATGTTTTCCAAGTTTAAGTCAATGTTTATTAAGGTTAAATGTTTTGTTTTCAAAAATAAAATGCTTCTTTTAATGTTTAAAGTTGTTGGTAGCTTCATCTTTTTATCTGGAGTCCTTATGGTTGTGACAAGTAAATTAGTTGTTTCATCTTCCAAACTACTCCAGGATTATATAACTGAGCTCTTGAACCTTATGCCACTCATCCGTTTCTGTCATAGACATTTATATGTCCATGGCCTAAGTTTAGTCCTAAGAAACCTGAAAAAACCAAAAAAAAAAAAAACTCCCTTGTTTTTACCTCGATAACACTGTGTCATGAATTAAAAAATTGTTTTCAAATCCAAAACCAATTTTCATGAATTTTATGATATTTGTCCATGAAAGGGAATCAAATTAGCTTTCCAACTATATCTTGTTTGCCCTTAGATTATTTCGAATGAGAGAGTTATGATTTTTCAAATTGATATTGTCTAGAAACCTTAGAATCAATGATTTGCTCATTCTGGCATATCAGATGATTTTTTAAATTTTTAAAATATGTTTCATAAAAATTTTGTTAGATTTCCTTTCTAGAAAGGTATTGTTTGTAATGTAAAGATTTTGTATAAGTCAAGTATGATTTTTCAAAATTTGCCACATCTTTTTCCATGCATGTGCAGTTAGTGTAGCACTGGATCCTACTTCAAAAATTATTTCCACTTGGAAGGTAATTTTTAAATATTTTTTGAATATTTTTACATCAAACCTTGTCGAGTCACCTTTCCAATGGCACCTCACTTGACCCCTAGAAGCTATGGATTTGCGATAAATGAAATCAAAAAAGGGACAACAACATAACATATTGCTATCCTATTTTAGCATTAGTTAAAATTAATTGATTTTTCTAAATTCCCACTTTAAGGCATTTGAGTGTTTCCTAGTGATTCGGGTTAGCCATTTAAGTCAAAATATGTGTGTCAACCTCGTAGGCCTGGATAAAGGCATGAACAATCTTCATCATGTCACTCTTATTTATCAATTTCCCTTTTAATAAAAAATCAACTATTTTGTCAAAAATTATCAAAAATGTCACAATGTCAAGAAATTATTGTACTTTTATCGATTTGAGTCTTTTAACTCCATATTTTTGAAAATTAACAAAATTTCCACTTATGAGGATACTCCAACCTAGGTTTTGGAGGGAATACTCCAACTTTGCTTTTTTAAAAATCATCATGATTGAAATTTTCTCTTTCTTAGACCTCTCTGGACTTTGCAAAATTCAAACCTAATTTTTATGCCTTAAGCATCCAATGGATCCAAATGCGTCTCAAAATTGTGGACTTAGTTATTTCTAGATAATCGATTGTTGACACTTGATTTTGTCTGAGCTCCTTCCCTAACAATCTAAAAATATCCGAGGCCAAGAATTTAGCGGTTGCCTAGTGAGGGTAGACTTCCTTCAAGTGGATTGAATGTTTTTAAGATCGATTTGGTCATTTCTAATTGGCCGCATAAGCACGTGATAGAAAAAGTTCAATTTCATGGCCAATCTCGAATAAAAAGATGAATATCAAGGCAAAAAAATTAGCTTTTATATTTATTCTTTTGAGATTTTGAAATTTACTTTTGCGGATACTGTCATGGTCAAATTTCCTAATTTAGGAGTTTTTAAGAATTTTTTTGTAAAATTTAGGAAGTTGACTATCATATATTTTTACTGATACCTTTATAGTATTTATGCGAATACTCATCTTGAAAAATAAAAAATTTTCAAGAAGAAATTCTTATTAGCATTTTATACCTCGAGGTGTCAAGTTGTCAATTTTAAGACCTAAACTTGAATTTTTCACAACACCATAAGTATCATATTTGTGAAAATTTTTCAAGTAAAATCTATTCCAAATTTCAAGTTTTTATTTTTTATAATTTTATAAATTAATATTTTGACTAATGTGTTGAATAAAATTTATTTTTTATAGAATTTGAATATATTTTTAGAATTCTTATTTCCAAAATATGAAGTTTTTTATTCCATAATTTTTTTGATAGGACTTTTCAGAGTTTATAATTTTTAAAATTCTTTAAATCTTTTCATTAAATTCATATTAAATCAGTTTTTGAAAATTCAATTTATTTTATGAGTTTTGTATTTTTTTCTAAATAAAAATTTTCTTCAATAATGGTTTTTCTTGTTAAATTTTATGAGTTTAGCAGTTTTAGTTGTCTTTTTCTTGCACATAGGATTCCTTACAATTTTTCTTATATAATTCAATACTTGGAATTATTATAGGAAAATTTTATTTTTTTATTTTGGGCCAAATTTCCTTAATTTGCCTAAAAGTTTCAAATTTTGCAAATAGCCCCAACAAACTTAATAATCCCTCAACAAACCCAATAACCTTGCCAAGCTCATTTTTGATTTTGTCAATCTATTTCATTTTCTACAAGCCCAATAAGCCTATTTATGATTATTCCATTAATTTTTTGACATGGCCCAATTAGGCCCATTTTAATTCTATGACAAGGCCTAATGATATTCTCTTTTTCCAAAATTTTTATAAATTCTTTTGGACTGAAAATTTTCATTATGAATATTTAATTGGGCTTTTTACATGTTTAAATTCATAAATAAATTTATTACTATAAACTTTTAATTTCTTACAATTTAGTCCTTCCAATCCATTTTTTTATAAAATTTGTAATTTTCATTTTTTCCATCCTCAATTTTTGTTTATGTTTATTTTAATTGTGGAATTTAGAGATTTAGTTATATGAACTAGTTTGGTTGGAATTTAATTTTTCTTTAACTAATTTAGTTACATTTTAACTATATATTAAATTAATATTTTCTTAAATCATCATGTAACCTAACCATAGCCCATAATAGGCTTCTTGACTAAGGTTAAATAATTATTATACGAATGCAAACTAATTAATTAGGGCCTATAAAAATCTACAATATTAATTAACAAATAAATTCATTAAAAAAATAATAAAATTTCATAAAAAACTTTGACACCATTTCGCCAAGGCATTTCCTTCAAGCCTTGGTCGAATCTTCTCCCTTTAAATATAGCAAAGATGTTTCAAGAACAAGTCTTTAGCCTTCCTACAAAAAAAAGAAAAAAGAAAGAAAACACTAGAAACACCTAATTTTCTAAAGTTTTTAAGCTTTTGAGGTAAATATACCTAGAAATATTTTAGTTTTTTTTTTTAAATTCATTTTTTTCTTCCTTTTAATGAACCAAATTCATCCTTGTACTCATGGATTTTACTTCATATTGAAAAGTCAAGTATGATGGCTACGAACCAAGCTTCTTGATTTTATTCTTTTATTTAATTTTTATTACTAATATGTCGATTTTCATCTAGATTATTTTTGTTTGTTGATAGTAATAATATTATTTTCAAGTATATATTTTTTTCCTATTTTTCTTTATATTTTCATGTTGATTTATGTTAATTTATTCATTATTTATTATGTATTTATGCATAGTTATGCTAAGTAAAAATTATGATATATGTGTATACTGATATTCATGTAAACATGTGATGAAAAAAATTATTTTCAAAGTGAAATACATGCTGGTCAAAACTTATAATGACCTCTGAATAATTTTTCATGCTTGATTTTGTGGTATTTTGTATTATTTTTATTATATTTTAAACTTGTAAAGGCTTAAAAATAATTTTCCCAAATTTTTGAAGGCCTTGGAAGGGTATTTCCATGCTTGGCCAAATTTACATGTATGATTATGTAATGTTTTTTATTTTTAGACTATTTTGTAATTATGGAAATCTTAGGAACCAAATTGTAAAAATTGAAAATTTTTTCTATGGCAATTCAAGCTCGGTTGAATCATGTAAACATCTTTAGAAGATTTTTCATACTTATTCTAATATATATATATATATATATATATATATATTTCCTACATTTTTTTGTCATTTTTGGGTCATTTTATAATTTTGAAAAGTGATAGACTTATTTACAAAATTACAAAATTTTTGTTCTAAGACCAAAGGTACTTGGCTAAATGTTCATTGTTACTTTTGGTATGCTTTCCAAGTTGATTTTGATGTATTTGATGTTTTATTTTGTATTTTAAATCATATAGGGACTAAATTGCAAAAGTTGTAAATTTTATTCCAAGGCATCCATGCTTGGCTAAAGCATCTAGAGTTCTTTTAAGGATGTTTTTTCTCCATGTATTTTTACGTATCTTGATGTGTTTTATGTATCTTTAACCTTCTAGGGAACTTTTTGCAAATTTTGAAAGTTCAAGGAATTGTTTGCAAAAAGATGGGGAAAATGGTTCTAAGGCCAAGGGTGTTTGGTTGAACTTTTGATGTGCTCGCCACATTGATTTTGTTGTGTTTTACGTTGTTTTGTGATGTTTATTTTGTATAGGGATTACATTATAAAGTTTGGAAATTTTAGGAATCATTTAAAAAACCATGCATTTTAGGGTTAAAGCAATATTTTGACATTTTAAGAATATTTCTAGTATTCTTTTGGTCCTCTAGAGGGTATAGACAATATTGAAAATTTTCGTATTCCTTTGATTTTCATAATGGGGGTATGAAACGTAATTTTGAAAAATTTAGAGACTTATTAGCATTGTTTTCATTTTAGGTCAATCTTGATGTTTGAGTTACCCATGGAAGGTATAATTGTCATTTTATATAATTTTTGAGTATTTTAGGTTATCAGGATACTTATAAGTCGAAGTTACACCTTAGAGGCATTTTTGTAATTTTCCCTAGAATCGGGTCCTATGTGATCACTAGGATACTTGTAGGTCAAAAGTGTATAGCAAGAATAGGTTTGTTTGTCTATAAAGTTATAAAATCTTTTAAGGTTACCAAGATACTTGTACATCGAAGGTAGACCTTAGGGATATTTTAATAATTTACATTAGAACCAAGTCCTAAGTGATCAATCGAAAGACTTCTATGTCGAAGGTGTACAGTAAGAATAGGTTCATTTGTTTATGAAGATATCAAGTCCATTAAGGGTACCAAGATACTTTCATGTTGAAGGTATTCCCAAGGGTATTTTGGTAACTTTGCTTAGAATCAAGTCATTTACAAATACTAGAATACTTCCATGTTGAAAGTACTCGAAAGGACATTTTGGTCTCATCAACCATGTTCAAGTCCTTGAAGTGTAGTTTTTATGTGTAGTCAAAATCGAGTCTTAAGATAAATTTTATTGTTTATTATACAATTTGAACTTTTAAATTAAGGCATGTCTCTAATGTTAAAATACTATGTGGAATTTCTCCTAGTATAAGAAAAAGGTTTTACAAATTATTTTAATAAAGAGATATCCTTTTTAAAATGAAAATTGGGATTTTTTTCAAAGTTCTCAATGATAAAAATGTTCGTATTCCTTTGACTCTCTAGTAGGGGTATGAAAGATATTTTGATTTTTAAAAATATTAAAAACATGATTTTCACATACAAAATAACAAATCCGTTTCATAAAATTTTATTTTTGTGAATGAGAATCATAACTAAATATCGAATATTAAAACCAAATAAAAATAAAAATTTAAATTAACATGTGGTTAATAGGTACTAATTTTGGCATCATGAGAGGGTCGATCCTTATTTATGACTGTAATTGACTCTCATACTCTTTTATATGACTTTTGGTATAAATGCAAACCTCATAATTTGTTTTTTAAGGTTTTGTAACCCTCGAATATGAACTTTGGGAGGTGACCAGTCTCACCTGGCCAAAAGTAGATTGGTGGCAACTCCAGAAAAATGGTCGTTTTGTAACGACTATTTAGGATTAAATAGCATAAGCAAATCATCTAGATGACTTGTCCCTAAACACGAAAAATAAGCAAAAAAATAATGATATATGGATATATATATATATATATATATAAATGAGAGATACACTTGCCTTTTAAGTTAGGTTGGTTAGGATCCATATCCAAGCCATATTGTGACAGCTTGGCAACCCTGCTAAAGACTGATTAGAGAGTCAGGCCTAAAATTAATCACATATTAAATAAATTTTGATTATGTTAATTTCAATCGATATTTAACTATAATTCCTATTATTTTCAAAACAATAACTTTTATATTATGGAAAGTCTGGTATATATTTTTCACTAACATTATTGTTTGCTTTGCAGCATTATTTTTAGGGAAACTTAGGATAGGTTTTTATTATTTTTAAGAATCAAGTCATAAAAGGTAAGTTGTTCCCCTATACATACTGTGCACATGCATATGCATTAGATTCTCCTCCAGATATGTGGAGCGGACACAGGCACCCAATATTTTAGGAGAGGGTGAACTAGCTTTACCTTTTGAGGTGTTAGCCTCTATCTAGGCTAGTGAAAAACCTACCGAGTGTATATTCCTATGCCTGCGCAAAGTATTAGCCTTGTTATGAGCATGATAGATACTCCCATTCGAATTAAACTCTTTTTGACATAACCCATGATGGGTAAGGATTAAAGTACCTCATCAGTTCTTTCTAGACTTGAGGAACAATTTAAGAACTTATTTTGATGTTTAACCTAAACCTCATGTAAAGAGGTGTAAGGGCCTCACCTAGTTAAAGCCATACCAAATTCTTATTATTTTTAAGAATCAAGTCATAAAAGGTAAGTTGTTCCCCTATACATACTGTGCACATGCATATGCATTAGATTCTCCTTAGATATGTGGAGCGGACACAGGCACCCAATATTTTAGGAGAGGGTGAACTAGCTTTACCTTTTGAGGTGTTAGCCTTTATCTAGGCTAGTGAAAAACCTATCGAGTGTATATTCCTATGCCTGCGCAAAGTTTTAGCCTTGTTATGAGCATGAAAGATACTCCCACTCGAATTAAACCCTTTTTGACATAACCCATGGTGGGTAAGGATTAAGTTACCTTATCAATTCTTTCCAGACTTGAGGAACAATTTAAGAACTTATTTTGATGTTTAACCTAAACCTCATGTAATGAGTTGTAAGGGCCTCACCTAGTTAAAGCCATACCAAATTCTAAAGAGTACTAGATTAGGTATGCATGGGGAAGCACCTCTAGCCTTTTATTCTTATAATTTGATTTTCTTAATATTAATAAGTGTATGTTGTGTTACTATGATATATTTTACTTTTATTTATTTCTCGCATTAATTTGTTACATTATGAAGGATTTTTCTTAATTTTTGGCATGACATTCATATACCATGGAAACTTGTAAATGCATTCATGCATCTTTTTTACATCTGCAAGGTTCATAATTTTATATGTTCATGCATTCATAATTTTTACAATATACAAAAACTGTTCCATTTATTGTATTTTTAAGGATCAAAACGTGGATAATCATTTAGAGGCAAAAAATAGGGCATAAGATCAAAAAGTAAAAGAAAAAATTTTTAAATTAACATTTAAGGACTTGAAGGTTGGATCGAGTGTCATACAAGACATGACAAAGGGAAAGCACCCAATTCAACATTTACCTAGATCATCTTGCCTTCCAATCCTTTTGATCTTCCCAATGCTACTCCCTTATCCTCTGAAGTCCACACTGAGAGAATACTATGAGGGAGCAAACTCGATTCACTCTTTTTTACTTACAAAGAATTGTACTTTATTTTGTTTAAGTATTATCTCATCATTCCTGTACACAAGCCTCCCCATGCATCATTTGTTCCCAAATGTTTATGATATCAATGCACATTGTGAATTCCATATGAGATTATAAGGGTGTTCTATAAAAGAATGCGATGAGTTCCAAGAAACGTTCAAGGTCTACTTAATACCATTGTAATCTGGATTAAACTAAAGTTAAATATGGCTACTTAACTCCTATCACATGATGGGAAGTCTTAGAATGTCGAGGACAATTAAATGGTTATAGAAGCAATCTTTTGGGCTTCTTGCTCAGTTTTGTAAACATAGGGTTAAAGATATATATATGAAAAATGATTAGGATTTAGGAAACAACCTAGAAGCAATAATATAGCTAGGAAAATGAAGTATGCAAATTCAATCCTTTTTGGCTACTTTTTCCTTTGAATCTTGTAAATATGGTTTTGTATAATGGATAAATTAGAGAATTTGTTTGGTAGAATAATAATATTGAATCAAGACTTGAATTCTTTAGATTCTTGCTTCTACAATAATCTCCATGTCTGATATTTAGCCCATTACTTGACATCTAATTTTTCTTATCAGATGCTACCCTATTCGTTCATTCACTCATTTATTCATTCATTATTTTATCTGTTCATTAATTCATACATTACTTTTTCCATTCAGTTACATGTATACGTCGATGATAATAAAGATTTATGTTAACAAGACACATACATATTCATGCAAAATAATTTAAGTTCTTTTTTCCATTTTAAGGTGAAATAACATAAATCACTAAATGGAATAGTAAAAAGAAATGCAAGCACAAACTGCAAGTTCAATAAAAACACTTAAGACAAGTAAGTCAATTTGCCAATAGCCAGAAAGTACTACTGTTGACACTCCTACCATGATAACCATGGGGTGCAAATGAAGGACTGCCAACCAATGTCCAAGATGCACAGCTGATAAATACCCAAGATGTACAACACAATGTGCTTGCACCTAATTTGCCACTAGCCATTAATATTAACTCTGATACCATGCTACAAAGGGTAGATGCGAAGACTATTGTCACATAAGAGGAGTCAGCAGCTTCTGACTTGGATAAAGAAGAAATACATAAGCAGAAGGGTAAAAGACCGGCTAAAACAAGAATTGAAAAAGAGAAGTCACAGCTTCTAGAAACAAGGTTAAAGACCATAGAAATGGATAAAATCTATAACAATGTTAGTGTTGATAATCTCAAGCTAGTGCCAAATTTGATTATCCTGCCAAAGTTTAAAATTTTAAAGTTTGAAAAGTATAGTGGATTCACATGTCCCAAGGTACATTTGATAAGATATTGCCATAAAATGGCTAAGTATGTCAAAGATGAGAAATTGGTCATCATATTTTCCTTAAAAGCTTAACTAAGGCAGCTTTAGAATGGTACTTCTAATCATAAAGAAGCTAAATGATTGCATAAAGGGATTTGACTTGAGCATTTTTACAACAATATGAGCACAAGTTGGAAATTAGTTTAGATCGAGGAACCCTCTAAAACATGAGAAAGAATCCTATTGAGAGCTATAGAGAATACGTTTGTAGATGGAAAGATGTAACTTTGTATGTCTAACCATCTCTTACTAATAGAGAAATGCACACATAATTCGTGGATACTCTGCCACCTCTGTACTATAACAAATTACTAAAAAAATGTGTTCTATTAGTTTGCAGATATTTTATTTGTTTTAGAAAAAAATGAAAATGGAATAAACATGGGAAAGATCATAGACACTAGCCGTGTGGCATATATGAGACGAGACAGTGATCCTATCATTAGATGCCAATAAGTCATGGTTGATGGAAGCTAGGATCATAGTGAGTTAAGAAACAAGAAAATCTATTCAGATATTGTCTTCGTCCTCAGCTTTTATCACTCAGTAACTTTAATAGGTTTATTCCTGTATCTTGCAACCCTCTATGCAAATTTTTTCAATACAGAGTTCTAAAAAGTGGAAGGACCTAGAAGACAGTTCAAGAGATTCTCAAAAGCAGTGAAGAAAAAATGATAAAGATGTATCATGCCTCATCAATTTCCTATATTGAGCTCTTTTCATTGCTCGTTCAAAATCAGATGATCTCCACTATCCTAGTAAAGCCTAGGAGACCTCCCTATCCGAGATGGTAAATCCAAATGTCAGATGTGAATATCACCAAAGGATGAAAGACCATTCCATGGTGAACTACAATGTATTTAAAAGCAAAGTACAAGCTCTTAGGAATGTTAACCTAGCAAAATTTTAGGAGCTGGTGGATGCCTATCAAGGATGATTGGCTTAAGGGTCATTGACCTTATCTTAGTATACCAATTAGGGGTAGTTTTTGTCTTGGCTTTAAAATTCTCTATATTTCTTTTAGAAACTATGAATTTTGAATTGTGTATACGGTCATGGATCATGAATTTAGTTAATAATAATTTCCAGTATCTAGGATACTGAGAACATTTTGAAAAAATTTTCTTTGGTAGATGATCACTAATAGGTTGAACTCTGTCAGAAAGTTCATTCACTTTCATATATTTGATTGCCCTAAACATTTAATCATAGACTTTTCATAACCATAGAGCTTTTACACCTAAATGTTTCTTTTTTTGAATTCTTTGAAGGCTTAACAAATAGGTTATGCTTTTGAAAGACTCAAATATCAATAGTTTAAAATGTATTAGAATAATAATAGTAATTATGAAATTTCCCTCATTTGGATAACCTTTTGCCACAACTTTTATGACACTTTTTCAAATCCTTGATTTAGGAAGAATGAGAGAAAAAATGAGCCAAAAATCTGCTTTTCCTTTGAATAAAACCTTTTCAATCCAATGCTTGATACATAAGATATGAGATTTAAAGTCTTCCCCTACTAATTCAATCTTTTCCTAAAGGCCCAACCAAAACCAAGATTCATTGGTGGCTATAAAGCTGATAATGGTGAGAAGCATACCTTATGCCTTTAAAAATTGAGTGCGACATCATGTTAATAAGGTACTCAAAATGATTTTAGAAAGAAAACAACCCTTTTTTCCTAGCAAAATGCTTGCCACTTCAAATGGCTTTGTTTGAAATGACAAATGGCCATCTTTCTATATCTTTTTGCAAATATAGAAAAATTATTCCTTTTGCAGTCCTCTTTGAGCCTGATGATTTATTCTTCCTAAAAACCCTAATCACGGATCACCGTCCACACTTGAGTGTAAGTTAAGCAAAGCTTTAAGATCAGAAAGAGCAAATTTTATTCTATAGTTATAAGAAGAATGGGTTAGATGTCATAAAGTAAATTTTAAAAACTGAAGAAAGTTCAAATTTCAAGTTCAAATATTCAACATAAAGAATGAAGAAAATTTTAAATTCTTTCACAATGAAAAATGAAGAAAAACATGATAATAAAAAAAATAAAGAGAAGTAAAGAAAAATTAAAGAAATAAGGATTTGTTCATCTTAAAAGACATAATGGATTAATTCCTTTTGAGGGGAAATGATCCTTGATTTAATTACCCTTAAACACTTGATTTAGGCCTATCTATCCTTTCTTTCTGAATCATAAACCATGGCCTACGTTATATAGATATAAAAGTCAATTTTGATCAAACATATCTATTTGAGCTGTCAGGCCATTCCTAGGAAGCTCATCAAGAATTCATCTTTTTGGATGAGTTTTGAGTCCTTAAGAATATGATTGGGCAATTAATTAAGAAAATGAATTTATAAGGTGAAAACCCAAAAAGGGTAGTCTAAAATAAACATAAGGGCTTTAGAATTATTCCTAAACTAGAAAAGCTAGCTACCTAAGAAAAAAAGCCTTTCTATGTTAATCCAAAAATAATCCTAAACCTTTAAAAATTTCATGAAATTAACAAAATGTTGAGTTAAATGCCCAAACATTGATTTGATTCAAGATAACCTTCTAGAACTTTTTTGTCCAACCTTAGAAATTGGTGCTTACCAACGGCCTTCAAATTAACCCTCGAGACTTGGTGTTTTCTAGCATTAGTTTAACACTTGTTAGACTATTGTATTTGAAGATTAAAAAAGATGTTATAACTTGATTGTTTGCCTTTCAAGGAACTCCTATGAAAGGAATATTCACCTAAATTTGGTCTTAATGAACCTTAACATTGTTATATCAATTTTTTTCAAGATAAATTCTAATAGTACAACCTTATTTATGCCTCTAAATTCACTTTCTTCTTTTATTCCAAGATGTCCTAAATGTTGATCATTAATCACAAGAAATACTTAGTAGATGAAGATAGCATATCCATTATCCTTGGTATTGGAAAATTCATGATTGAAATTATTCTAAAATTTTCATAGTTGTTTTATTAAGTAGGTTCTTTCTCAAGTTAGAATAAGTACGTGATCTTGTTCTGTAAATCCTGGAATTTAGATGAAATGTGTGCTTCGCATGATTTCAATAGAAGTTTCTAAATATGCCTTAAGCATATACTTAACCAATTGCATAAGTTGTATCCTTGAATTGACAGACACTAATTTGATATTTGGTGACTTTTTGGGAAAAATTGAATAATTCTCAAATTCTTAAAATCAATATTAAAAAAGGATTTTGAGGGGTAAACATCATGTCACCCTTTAACTTTCAACCGTAAACCATTAAATGGAAAAAAATTGGCAACAATGAGGCTCAGATTGATAAGACCCCATTAACATATAGGAATTTTTATGATATATGAAATCTATGTCCTTTTCATCCGATTTTATGAAAGGTAGGTGAAGTAGGGTTTAAATCAACTTTGTTCAATCCCATAAAGGGTAGGTGAAGTTTTCATTAAGATACCTTCTTTATTCGATCTTGTGTAGGGTAGTTTTGAGTAAGATACCTTATTAATTCTATTTTATGTAAGGCAGGTGGAGTTTTGAGTAAGATATTCTCTTTGTTCAATTTTATAAACGTAGGCAGAGTTTTTCAGTAAAATGGCCTCTTCATGTAATCCCGTGTAGGGTAGGTAAAGAAGGTTAACCTTTTCATGCGATCTTTTGTAAAGTAGGTGCAGAAGATTTTAAAAAAATAGCCTTTCCATGCAATCTTGTGTAAGGTTAGTAAAGAAGTCTAACTTCTTCATACAATCCTGTGTAAGATAAGTTAAGCAGGCTTTGAGAAAATGGCCTCTTCATATGATCCCATGTAGGGTAGATGAAAAAAGTAGACCTCTTCACATAATCCTATATAAGGTAGGTGAAAAAGGCTTTTAAAAGCCCAAAAGCAGATGATGGCCTCAGCCTAATCAAAATTGGCACCAAACCCAAGAGTAGTTGATGGCTCAATCGCTGTCGAGATTGGCACTAAGCCCAAAAGTAGATGATAGCCTTAACCGAATCAAAATTACAGCAAGCCCAAGAGTAACTGATGGCTTTATCCTTACTAAAATTAGCACTAAGCCCAAAAATAGACGATAGCCTTGACCTAATCAAAATTTACACTAAGCCTAAGAGTGGATGATGGCACTATCCTTGTCAAAATTAGCATTATGCCAAAAAATAGATATCAATCTCAACCTAATCAAAATTAGCACCTAGCTTAAAAGTAGCTAATGGCTTAATCCTTATGAAATTGGCATTAAAGAATATCCAAAGCCTAAAAGTATAATATGTTATTTTCATGAGATCCTGTAAACCTTAGGTGAAAAAGGCTAATCACTTCAGATGGTGCTATGTAAAGTAGGTGAAGAAGATTTTAAGAATATATCCTTTTTATGTGATCCTATCACAAGGTAAAGTGAAGTAGGATTTAAGGCAATTTCATTCTATTAAGCAAAAGAATCGGTAGAGTTTTCCTAGGCTCTTTCCAATGCAGTTGGTGTATATATATATATGTAAAAAAAACTTCTTTTTAGAAAGGCTTATCATGACTCAATCAAAATCTTGTCTATTTTAGTTTTTGCCATGTTCGTTATTCTCAGCAAAGACCAAAGAGGGATAGCTGTTGACACCTAATTTTGTTTGGGCCCTTTCCTTTACAATCCAAAAATATCCAAGACCAAGATCTTACCGATCTCAGTGAGGGTAGACTTTCTTCAAGTGGACTAAATGTTTTCAAGCTCAATTTAATCATATGTAAATGGCTGCATGTGCACAAGATAAACTAATTACAATTTCAAGGGTTGATCCCGGATAAAAAGCTGAATGTCGAGGTAAAAAATTAGCTTTTAGAATTACTTTTAAAATTTTGAAAATTACTTTTGCAGATGAAATCACAATCAAATTTTCTGTTTTTGGGAATTTTTTAAGAATTTTTTTGTAAAATTTGGGAAGTTGGCTGTCTTATTTTTTTGATACCTTTCTAGTGTTTATGCCAAAACTCATCCCAAAAAAATCTAAAATTTTCAAGAAAAAAAATTCCTATTGGCATTTTATACCATGAGGCGTCAAGTTATTAATTTTGGGACTTAAATTTAAATTTTTCACAATATCACGAGTATCATACTCATGAAAATTTTTCAAGTAAAATTTGTTTCAATTCTCAAGTTTTCATTTTTGTTATTTTATGAGTTAATATTTTGACTAATGTGTTGAATAAAATTTATTTTTATAAAATTTGAATATATTTTTGGAATTTTCTCGTTTCCAAAATACGAAGTTTTCTACTCCATAAAATTTTTTGTAGGATTTTTCTAAGTTCATAATTCTTAAAATTCTTCAAATATTTTCATTAAACTCATATTAAATTAGTTTTTACAAATTCAATTTATCTTATGAGTTTGCATTTTTTAAGTAATAATTTCTTCCATAAAGATTTTTTTCGTAAAATTCTATGAGTTTGGGATTTTTTAATTGTATTTGTCTTGCACAAAGGGCTCCTTGAAAATTTTCTTGTACACTTCAATAGTTGGAATTCTTATAAGAAAATTTTATTATTTTTATTTTGAGCCAAATTTTCTTAATGGGACCTTAAACTTTTAAATTCTGCAAATAAGCCCAACAAACTCAATAATTTCTTAACAAGCCTAATAACTATGCCAAGCTCATTTTTTATTTTTCTCAAGCCCATTTCATTTTGTGCAAACCAAATAAGCTTATTTGTGATTATTACATTAATTTTTTGATAAGGCTTAATTGGGTCGATTTTAATTTTACGAAAACGCCTAATGATATTTTCTCTCTCCAAAATCTATAACATTAATTAATAAATAAATTAAAAAATAATAGAATGCTGTAAAAAAATTTAGGGCTATTCGACCAAGGCATTTCTTTCAAGCCTTGGCCGAATCCTCCCCTTTTAAATAAAAGGAGGAAGTTTCAAGAACAACTCTTTAGCCTTCCTATATAAAAAAAAAAAAAACTAAAAACACCTAATTTTCATAAATTTTCAAGCTTTTTAAGTTAAAATTACTTACAAAATTTTTAGTTTTTGTTACTTTCATTTGTTTTCCTTCCTTTTAGTGAGCCAAATTCATGCTTGTGCTCATGGATTTTGATTCATGTTGAAACACCAAGTATGATGGCTATGAAACATGTTTCTTGATTATATTCTTTTACTTAATTTTTATTAGTAATATGTTAACTTTTCATCAAGATTATTTTTGTTTGTTGATAGAAATAATATTATTTTCATGTATATATTTTTGTGCAACTTTTCTTAATATTTTCATATTGATTTATGTTAATTTATTCATTATTTATTATGTATTTATGCATATTTATGCTTATGATATATGTGTATATTGATATTCATATAAATATATGATGAAAAAATTATTTTCTTATTGAAATACTTCCTGGTTGAAACTTATAATGGCCTTTGACTAATTTTCATGCATAACTTTGTGATATTTTGTATTATTTTGCTATATTTAAAACTTGTAAAGGTTTAAAAAAACTTTTCCAAAATTTTTAACAGCCTTGGAAGGGTATTTCCATGCTTGGCTGAACTTACATGTACGATTATGTGATGTTTTTGATTTTTTAGACTATTTTGTAATTATGAAAATCTTAAGGACCAAATTATAAAAATTGTAAAATATTTTCTATGGCCATCCAAGCTTGGCCAAACCATGTAGACACCTTTAAAAGAGTTTTCACACTTATTCTAATGTATATAAATATGTTTCAAGCATTTTTTAATCATTGAGGGTTCAATTTCTAACTTTAGAACGTTTAAGGACTTATTTACAAAATTTCAAAGTTTTTGTTCTATGGCTAAAGGTACATTGTTGAATGTTCCTTGTGACTTTTAATATGCTTTCCAAGTTGATTTTGATATATTTGATGTTTGATTTTTTATTTTAAACCATATAGGGATTAAAACTACAAAAGTTATGAATTGTATTCCAAGGTCGTCTATGCTTAGCGAACCACCTAGTGTTTTTTTAAGTTTCATGTATTTGAATATTTCTTGGAGTGTTTTATGTATTTTTAACCTTTTAGGGACTTTTTTTTATTTTGAAAGTTTAGGGACTTGTTAACAAAAGGGCAAAAAAATGGTTCCAAGGTCAAGGGTATTGGCTAAACCATTCATGTGACTTTTGATGCATTTGCCTATGTTGATTTTGTTGTTTTTGGTGCTATTTTGTGATGTTTATTTCATGTAGGGACTAAGTTGTAAAGTTAGAAAATCTTTTATGAATCATTTAGAAAAACCCTACGTTTTAAGGTTAATGCAATATTTTTGACATTTTAAGAATGTTTCTAGTATTCCTCTAGTTCTTTAAAAGGGTGTAAAAAATATTAAAATTTTTCACATTCCTCTAGTTTTTAGGTAGGGATATGAAATGCAATTTTCAAAAGTTTAGGGACTTATTAGTAATTTTTGCATTTTAGGTCAATCTTGGTGTCTAAAATACCCATGAAGGATAGAAGTGTCACTTTATATAATTTTCAAGTCCTTAGGTTACCTGGATAATTATATGTTGAAAGTACACTTTAGGGGTATTTTAGTAATTTTTCTTAGTACCGAGTGTCGCCAGGTGTCTGGCTTTAAAACTTCAAACAATCCAAAAGGCATGGTGTGCTTGACTTAAAAATAAATGATGGTTGGTTGTCTTCAAGCCTTTGAGTAATCCCATGATCAAGATTTGGATTACACATAATAATGGGAAAGAGCGCGAAGTGACTGTTAGGTGAATCGCTCATCCAACTAGTCTCGGATGGCCACCACGAATGGCCATAAAGTTAGAGTTGCCACCAATTATTTCGTGCTAGGCAGGATTAGATGCCTATTGAAAACAATATTTCGAGTTATGAAACTCGAAACATTGATTTCAAGGTCTACAAAAAGATTAAAGATTCATTGGTTGGGTTTGGGAGTCGGTAATGTGCGAGGAAGGATTAGCATCCCTATAATGCCCAAAATCAGTACCCCTAACTATGTCTTACTTTGTTTTCGATAAAATCGGTTCCATTTAGTTTTTATTTAGATATAACCCTCTTAAATGCATAAAGTTTTGGTGAAAATATAAATCCAAGTTTTTAATGAAAATTAAATCACCTATGTGCCTTGGAGATGCAAGGAACACAGGCTTTTGGGGAAAACAATGTCTAGATTGGATTAAAAAAATTGAATGTTTCATATTAGGCAATAGAGAGATACCAACACAGAACATTGCCTTGTGAATTTTATTGAAAAAAACAAATTTTAAACATGAATGCATGATAATCATTAGAAATGGAAACATGTTAGTAAGACGAAAAAGGAGAAATATAATAATATCATAAGCAAGCAATCACAGAAAAAAGAATGTGAATAGGAGGGACAATTGAAATGTATCTCATAATTACTTTTGATTATTAAAGAATAACCAGGGTGACAATTTTAGAGACAGGTCTAGATTCGATGGTAATTTAAGGGTCAAAGATGATTTTAATCAAAGAAGTTTGAGACACCCAAAAAAGAGAAAATTTTAGATTTTTTTAAGGTAAAATGGGGTTAAAGTATGCCTTCAGAAAGGTGGGGTTAGAGTATCCCTAAAGATAGAGTTAGGAAAATATTTAGGAATAAAGAGAAAATTTGAGTCTTTAATTAAAAACAGGGTTGGAGTATCACCTTAAAGTAGTGGGGTTGGGGTACCCACAAAGATATAGTTAGAAAAATATTTAGGAATAAAAAGAAAATTTATACTTTTTAATTAAAAATGGATTGGAGTATCCCCAAAGATAGAGTTAGAAAAATATTTAGGAATAATGAGAAACTTTAGATTTTTAATTAAAAATGGGTTTAGAGTGTCCCCTCAGAGCAATATAGTTGGAGTATCTCCACTAACAAAAATTTTAATATGAAATCTTTTTTGTCTTTTTGTATTTTAGCCTTGATCCAAGTCAAAAGGGGATGGTGTTGTGGGGGAAACCAACTAGATGCATTTTGAGACATTCGAACATCGCGAGAAAAGGAGATTAAAAAATTAAGTTGAAATAGGAGACAACATCGTGTCATCTCCATTCTTGAATTTTCTTGGTTGTATTCGAAGGCTTACGGAGGTAAATGAGGTACCATTAGAAAGGTACCTCGATAAGGTTTAATATAAAAATATTCTAAAAATCTTAGAAAATCACTTTCTAGGTGAAATCATTTTTTGAAGTTAGGTTTGTCTCGATACTAGCAGCATGTACAAGGCAAAAGCCATGATGGATTTTGAAAAATCATTCCAAGGTTATCCAGAATGGTTAGATCATGAATAACACCTTTTTAAAGAAGGAATTTTATGCGCTTTTGAGGAAAAATATTTAAAAATTTCATAACTGATAGGCCAAAATGGCCCAAACATCCATAACACAAAGGAAGGAATGACATGGGCATCACGATTTCATTCCACAATCTCGGAGTAGTTTGGGATAATGAAACAACCTATTGACCATGTCATAAAAGTGTTAAACTCAAGATCGAGGTTTAGTATTTTTTGACTAAAAAGAGGTTATGTTTGCTTGGAAAGCAGCATCTTTAAACTTGTATTATTATGAATCTAGAGATGAAATGTTTGTTTTGTCCTTAAGATTGGAAGATCGATTTATGAAAGCATTAAGTGCATGCTACTCTTCATCTATTGGAGGTAGCATGAACTTAACTTGGGGATTTTTCTAAAAATTAGGTTTTAAGAAACAAGCGAGCATTTTAATGGAGATATCATGAACAAAATAAAGCACATACAAAGATAAACATGGATTAAACATGCAAACTTACAAAAATGACATTTTGACATGAAAATGGGTGACATAAATGCAAGAAGATGACAAATAGGGTGCTTGGAGATTATATGAACATGTTTAAACAAAAAAAAAGACACTAAAGTTGCCAAGATAGCATTTTTATTTCATGAAACTCTTTAAAACATAAGAAAATGTATGAACATACATAAGAGATGTTAAGGTGACCATTTAAATATGAGATGAATATGTGAATATGGAAAGAACATGACAAAAGATCCATGAACAGAGGCTGTGTGATGATAAAAATGAAGTATGGTGAGTTTATATATTCAAACAACATCAATGTGTCAAGAGGTCATCAAGATCCTAAAACTACCATAACCAAGGCAACAATAATGCATGGGAGTCTTAGAAGGGTCATGGTAGCATGAAGGGCTAATTAAAATGAAACGGATGATCAAAACAGAAAATGTATAGAACAAGGTAGAAAATGAACCAGCAAAACCTTAAACTTTCTTTATTTTTTTAAACAGTTTCTTCCCTCTTTTTGCTATTATTTAGCAAGAAAATAGTGAAAGAAAGAAGCTTTCTGGTAATACGGTTGTTGGTGGGGTGCTTTGAGGATGAAAGTATGAGAAAGGTTGAGTTTTTGAAGGTGTTCTAGTGGTGGTTTTAGGGAGCTATGGGAATAAAGGTTGATTAAGAGTGAAAGGCAATGAAATAGTGTTTTTATTGAGTTCTTGGAACTACAGTTGCTGGAGGATTTTTTTTGGAATGGATGTAGTCTTTTGAGATTGCGGGAGAGCTTTTTGAAAATGGCTGAAGGTTTTTTTTTCCTTTAAGATAGCTAAAAGTCTCATCTTCAATGCTTAGCCCTTGCTTTTAGAAGATAATGCAAGGGTATTTTTGATTTTTCTTTTCTGCACCAGGGGACATATGTAACTATCATGCTCAGCTGACTCCTTTCCCATTGGTTCTGACATGCTAAGTAAGGAGGCAAAAAGGCTGTGACAGCCTGCAACTGGAGATATGCCTGCCATACGTTCTTACAACTATATATCTTATGAAAGTGACCATTGTCATTGGTTGTTTGGACTCCAAGAATTTGTTTGAATCTGTTCATGAGCCTATAGTTGAGGTTTGCAATGATTTATGATAGTTTCTTGGTGTAAAAGCATGTTTAAATTGATTTTCAAAGGTTGACAAGTGGCTCGAACTAAGCAAAAATGCTTTGGTGTATTGATATAAAACATGTTGTATCGATATACAAGGTACCTTTTACCCATGAGTATCGATACAATGAGTTGTGTATCGATACTAAGAGCAAAAAAACTTTCCAGTCTCGAGACTTAGAGGCTTATTTTGACACTCCATGCATTTATATTGATACTCATGCTTGTATATGGATACATTTTGCCAAAAATCACAACTTTAGCTATTGCCAAGGTCTACATCGATATAAACATGCTAGGTATCAATACCACAACTTAGGTATCATACCAAACCCTATTATATCGATACTATATGTAAAAATTCAAGCTTTTGGTGATGTAAAGCCTCGTATCAATACTTGTACACCAATATAACTTGGATATACCTGTGGCTTCTCAATTTTCCTTAACTTGGTCGTAAACAGTGGGAATTAATCTGTGTACTTATCTGGATGACTCCGGTGACACCATGAAAAATGGCCTTTGATACTCATTTTTATATTTTCTTTTAATACAGTCTATAGGTATTTCAGATCTTCCCAAAAAATTTTTTCCTCTAGCACTGTGTCACCTAATAATGTCTGGTGACATGGTAGTCGACAGTCATCTCCTAGTTTTTATTTTAATTTTCAATTTTATAATCCTTCAATTTAGTCTTAAGGTGCTAAAAGTGGGTCGAACAAAATAAGGTGTCTACAGTTACCCCTCTTCAGCCATCGTTAAGTATTAAGACTAGGGCAAAGATAAATGGACACTATTTTGTTCAAGTAGGATAATGGTTTTGTATGCTTATAGAGGAGTAGAGAGCTATTTAGTATCACGTCAAGATGGGTTAAATATACTTGCAGAAAGATTTTGATGAGTTTTGTAAGGTTTGACCTCCTTACTAGGCTATTTTTTGAGTTTTACTCCAAAAAAGTGCCATCAACTTGTGTGGGCTTCGAAGTAGGTAATGAAAGACATTTAGCTCTTTATGGACTAAGGTTGACAAGTGTCATCAGCTTGTGTGGGCTTTGAGGTAAGTAAAGAAAGACATCCGGCTCTTTGTGGACTAAGGTAAATAAGTGCCACCAGCTTGTGTAAGCTTCATGGTAGGGATGTGTCCTACTCTTTGAGGACTGAAGCAGGTTATGTGGTGCGACCAGCTTATGTGGGCTTTATGGCAGGGAAGCATCTTACTCTTTGAGGGTTGAGGTAGGTAATTGCCACCAGCTTCTATTGGCTTTGAGGTATGGAAACATTTTGCTTTTTGATGACTGAGGTAGGTAGTTGCCCACCAGCTTGTGTGGGCTTTTGAGGTAGGGAAGCATCCTACTCTTTGAGGATTGATGTAGGTAGTTGCCACCAGCATGTGTGGCCTCTTGCTCTTTGAGGACTGAGATAGGTAGTTGCCACCAGATTGTGTGGGCTTTGAGGTAGGGAACCATCCTATTCTTAGGACTGAGGTAAGTAGTTACCACCAGCTATTGTGTGGCCTCCTGCTCTTTAAAGACTAGAAGGAAATGAGTTTAGATTCCCCTCTTGGGTGATTTTTGATGAGCACGTATTGTCAAAGGTATTTACTTGAGGCCTTTCAGGGTTTTTCAAAACAAAAAATTATACCTTAGGTTCCTTACAAATTTGACTTTTATATACGAGAACTAGTACCTGTAGGATGTTAAATGCTGCATAATGCATAGGGATGCAATTACTTGTCTAAATGATGTAAGTGTAATGACTTTAAAAGCCTAATCCAATGGTTGGTTTTTTTGCCTTTTTCGGCTTTGATAAGGTGGCTTTTTGCCCAAGGTTTGTCAATCTTGCTGTAGATTTCTAGAGGCTTTGAATGTTAAGGTTGTCCCTTCTTCGAAGATATAGAGGTCCATGATCACTTACTGGGAAGATATTTTAAGCACATTTTCAAGATGTGGGGTCCCAGGGTAAGACTGGTTATGGCCCTAAGAGTTCTTCTTAGTCTTTAGACATGAAACAAAGCTCCTGCAAAATTCTATCTTTGTAAGTAATGCTAGGAAATCTTGTTATCATTTTGTTTATTTATCAAGCATTACTAATTAAATGATAAACATGATGTGACATGGAATGCAAGGTTACAAAGAGATTTTACCAGAAATCAAGTGATTGTTTTTTTATTCAAAGAAAAAAGGCGCAAGTTGTGACAAACTTATGAGATTGTGAAAGATTTTGAAATACAAAAGAGATAAGAGAAGTCTTCCTGGTTGATTGGCTCTGATGTTGATAATATGAATTCTTCATTGAATACTTTTAAGGATTTCTCTCGAGCAATTAATCCTTTTGGTGCTAGCCGACTCATAAGAAGATTCCTTAGATTGCCCCATGGTAGGATGAGGGCCTCAAAGCTAGGTGGTTTCCATTTTTTGAGTGAAGTGTGGATGAGGTTTGGTTAGCATAGAACAAATGGGTTAGATTTTGACTTGGTGTCTTGACCGGAGTTGTGAATATGGGAAAAAGGTCTAGTTACTTAAGCCACCCTCTCGAGTTTTCAACTTAAGCTATTTTCTTTTTTTTCTTCTCTTTTTCTTTTTGTTGTCTTTTATGTTTTTTTTTAGAGTGGTAGGCGAAGGACTAATAGGATGCCCCTTCGGGTTTTCAATCTAAAGTCTTTTCAGACATAATATTTCTTAGCAGAGTCAAAATTCACATGGTTAGGTAGGTCACTACCATCCATCTCAGTTAAGATTACGAGTCTTCCCAAGAATACACATTTCACCATGTATGGCCCTTCCTAATTTGGGGTCCATTTTTCATGAACATCTTTATGGATCAAGAGAATTTGTTTAAGTACCAAGTCACCTTCTTAAAATTGGTGATTACAAACCTTTTTGTTATAGGCCCTCATCATCTGCTTTGGATACAACTACCCTTGACAAATGGCCTTACTTCTTTTCTTTTCAATGAGATTGAGTTGTTATAGTGGCTCTTAATCCATTCAACTTTTTCAAGTTAGGATTCCATCAAGACTCTAAGTGAAGGGATTTCAACCTCGATTGGCAAGAAAACCTCCATGCCGTAGACCAAAAAGAATGGGGTAGCACCCGTAAAAGTTCATACTGCTATGCGATAGGCATGTACGACAAAAAGCAACTTTTCATGCCAATCTTTGTATGTCTTAGCCATCTTTTTGACTATCTTCTTGATATTCTTGTTGGCTACTTCAACTACCCTATTCATTTTCAAACAATATGGGACGGAGTTTCAATGCTTAAAACTAAGAGCAAACTGCTTAGATCATTTTGTTTTTCAAATTATGTGCATTATCCGTGATGATCTATTCATGAAGACCATATCTACAAATGATGTCCCATTTTATAAATTTGCACATGATAGATCTGGTGACATTGGCATAAGAAGCTGCCTTTACCCACTCGGTTAAATAATCGATTATGACTAAAATAAAGCGATGCCCATTAGAAGCCTTAAGGGTAATTGGTCTGATCATGTCCATGCCCTATATAGAAAAAGCCAATGGAGCTGTCATAACATGTAGAGGTATCGGTGGGACATGGATTTTGTCAACGTAGATTTGGCATTTGTAACACTTTCGAGCATAGTTAATGCAATCCTTTTCTAGAGTCAACCAATAATAGCTTGATCACATGACTTGTCTTGCCATTCAGTGTTTATTGGTGTGTGTACCACAAATTCCTTCATGAACTTCTTTAAGTATTCTTTTAGCTTTGGTGGCATCCACGCATCGGAGTAACACCTGATCCCAGCCTTTCTTGTAAAAAAATCCCACCATCCAAAATTAAGTTTGCAGCTAATTATCTAATGGTTCTCTTATAAGTTTTGGTGGCATCTTTTGGCTACCATTGATCCTTGATGTACTGAAGGATGCCATGATACCATGGCAAAATGTCCTTCTCTTCTTCAACATTTTGACAATGTGCTGAGATTGTATAGATGCTCATTTGACTAGGAGCAATGTTCAATTCTTGATTAACTTTGAACATGGATGATAACATGGCATTAGCAATTTGGTTCTCTTCTCGAGGTAGATGTTGAAAGTCAATATCATCAAACTTTTTCTTGAGCTCTACTATTAGATTTTTGTAATGGATCAATTTAGCATCATGTCTTTGCCATTCTCCCTTCAGTTGGTAAATGATGAGGGCTAAATCTGTAAATACTTGCAGTGTTCGAATGCCCTTTTCAATTGCGGCTTGAAGTTCCATAATGTAGGCCTCATATTCAGCTATGTTGTTGGTGCAGTCAAAGTTCAATTTGGCTGTGAAAGAGTAATGGTTTCCCTCAGGTGAGACAAGAATTGCCCTAATTCCATGCCCCAATGCATTTGAAGCTCCATCGAAGTACATTTTCCATGACGACCCACACTTGACAATGTTCTCTACCTCAGATATGTACATCAAGTCTTTGTTAAGAAACTCAAAGTCTAAAGGGTGATAGTCATCTATTGCTTGACTTGCCAAAAAGTCTACCATTGCACTACCTTTGATGGCTTTCTGGTTCATATACAAGATATTATACTCAGAAACCATACTTGCCATCTGGCTAAACTCTCGAACAAGGTGGGAGCTTCGTATAATACTTGATGGGATCAAGCTTTGCAATTAGCCATGTAGTGTGGTATAGTGTGTACTGCCTTACCCTTTAAGCTGTCCACGCTAAAACACAACATAGCTTCTCTATGAATGAATAATTTTTTCATATTCTGTAAACTTCTTGCTTAAGTAATAGATAGCATGTTCTTTCTTTCCTGATTTATCATGTTGTCTTAATACATAGCCCATCAACTTGTTTAGAATTGATAGATACAAGATTAGCGATTAGCCAGGCACTGGTCACACAAGTACTACACGATTCAAAAAGTAATGTTTGACCTTATCAAAAACTTCTTCGCATTCTTGATTCCATTTTTTGAGATTTTGCTTTTGAAGTAGCCGAAAGATTAGATCACATTTATCGACCAACTGAGATATGAATCGTACTATGTAGTTTAATCTTTCTAAGAAACTTCTCACTCCCTTTTGAGTTAGAGGTGGTGGCAAATTCTGAATGGCCTTAACCTTATTAGGATCAAACTTTATTCCTTTCTTGCTCACAATAAAACCCAATAGTTAGCCAGATGTGGCACCAAATGTGCATTTGGCAGGATTCAACTTAAGTTGGTATTTGCGAAGCCTCTTGAAGAGTTTGCACAAATTGGACACATGTTCACTCTTTTTTGGCAACTTGGCAATCATATCATCCACATATACCTCGATTTCCTTATGCATGAGATCATGGAACAATGTTACTATCATGCTTTAGAAAGTTGCCCCAACGTTTTTGAGCCTGAAGGCCATCACTTTGTAGCAGAAAGTGCCCCACATGGTTACGAATATGGACTTTTCTATGTCTTCAGCTACCATTTTGATTTGGTTATATCTCAAAAACCCATCATGAAGGAAAATAGTGCATTTTTGGCAGTATAGTCTGCTAAGGTGTCTATGTGAGGTAAAGCAAAATTATCTTTTGGGCTAGTTCGATTTAGATCCTTATAATCTAGACACATTCGTAATTTACCATCATTCTTAGGAACTGGGACTATATTGGTGACACACTTAGGATATTTGGCTACTTTGATAAATCTTACTTTAAATTGTTTCTTCATTTCTTCTTTGATCTTTAGAAGCATTTCAGGTTTCATGCTTTTGAGCTTTTATTGTATGGGCATACACTCGGGTTTGAGTGAAAGTTTATAGACCACAATGTTGGTATCTATCCAATCATGTCTGGGTATGACCAAGTGAACACATCCTGATATTCTGGGAGGAGACTTATTAGTTCAGCATGAGTTGATGGTTTTATGGAGGTTCTAATTTTTACTTTTTTCTCATTTTTTTCTATCTAAAGGTTTATGGTTTCAGTGGATTCTTCATGAGGTAATATCTGTTTATCCTCCTATTCAACTAGTTTCAATAGGTCTAGAGGAATATGGTTCTTTTCAGGATCCTCTTTAGATCGACCTTACCGGCATAGATTGGTTGCTCAAAATTGATTTTTAAAGTTTCAATATGAACATTCATGTCACCTTTATCGAGGTACCTGAACATATGGCAAAAGAACAATATAGGTGGAAAAATATGTAAAGAAAGGTCTGAGGTTGACAAAAACTATGAACACAAAGAATGAAATGCATAATGCTTAGTTATTTTCATTGATAATACTTAATAAAAGATGCCCATACAAAGGATCCTACAAGCTTTTAGGCGAGAACATGTAGGTGTAGTTCATAGCATTACTTTGAAATAGACTTGAACAGTACAGGAATCTTAGTCTCAGCCCAAACACTAAAAATAAATCTTGAAAGGCACAGACTAGTCTCTAAACTTGTAGTTGACATCTTTGGCTTATCAATTGCATTGATGGAGAGATTCTCGAATGCTTTGTTCAATATGAGCATAGCATTAGTGAAGCCAGTATTTATATGTCTCCTTCGGCCAAAACTTTGCTGAAGTGGTGGGAATATCATTGGCTCAACCTCTATGTTTCGTCCTAACAAATGGGCCATCCTCTTCTCACACTTTTTTTAGATTGTTTTCTTTTTTGTTGCTTATTGGGCGTGAATCCTTGTCCTCTTTTGTCTATCTGGTTAACAACTTTTAATGCTTTAGCAATCCCTTGGAGTTGTTTTTCAAAACTTTTTCTAGCCTAGAACCTTTACGATAGTCAACTTCAAACCCATATGAGTACTTTCTGATAGGTGAGGTTGAACTATTGGCAACCCTTACTTGATAGAAGTAGCATTGACAAACTCAAAGGATTGGAAAGAGGATTTTGGGATATCTTTATCAGGTTTGAGATATGGGGCATAAGTTGAAGTAGCAGCAATGATATCTTCTTCTCCTTCGATATTGACAACTTTGTTCTCGATGATGAATTTTAACCTTTGGTGCAAAGATGATGGTACCGCCTCAGCAGAGTGAATCCAAAGCCTTCCCAAGAGGCAATTATACAATGGAGCAATGTCCATCACATAGAAGTCAAATTCGTACATACATGGGTCGATATAGAGTGGAATGATAATGTTCCCTACAATTTTCCAACAAGTTCCATCGAATGCTTACACAATCATATGACTATTTTGGATATGAAATGCATTAATGAGGAGCTTGCTCAACCATGACATTGGCATTACATTTAAAGCCAACCCATAATCGATGAGCACCTTGTGCAACATGGTAGCTTTGTAGTTTCCTCTCCCTTCATGTGGGATTTCATCATTGCTGAAAAATATGTAATTATCGGCAGTGATGTTGCTCACTAAGCGATCAATTGACCTATCAAAATGTTGAGAGGGACATAAGCCTCATTTAAAATTAAGAAGGGCATTCTTGTGAGCTTCAAAATACAACAGTAGTGATAACACAGATATCTTGGCATGTTGCTTATTTAACTGATCGATGATGCTATATTCACTGTGTTCGATGAATGTAAGGAATTCTGTAGCTTCTTTCTCATTCACTAGCTCCTTGAAAGCTACCGAATCTGAGTTTTTTATTGTAAATTTCGATGCTTGAGGAACATAACTAGTATTCTCTTATTGAGTTTCACTTCTTAATGCTGCTAGGCATAACATCTGCTACTCCAAGTTCGGTGACTCACTCTTGAAAGGTCCACACTCACTACTTGCTAACTAGATTCCCCGATGATTAAAGTTTATTTTCATAGTTTCAAGGAACTGCCTTATCATCCTTATAAGGGAAAGGAGATCGAAGTTGAATGATCATCCTTGGCATGGGCTGAACAAGTGTGGCTTTAGCTCTAGGTCAATTATCGTACAAGATCAATGACCTTCTAACCTCATAAGAAGGATTGCTTTTTTCTTCTTCTACAGTGTTGACAGATGGTGCTGCATTTTCAGACTCAGTATGTGGGGTTTGCTTTTCATTATAGAATTCGATGCTACCCTCATTCATCATCATTTGAACAATAGCATAAAACTCTTTTCATGTTTGAAGAGTATAGCCATAAATAGTATGGAAATCACAGAAGTCATCAATTATTTCCTTAGTCTTCTTGGCCGTATTAAGTAGCTTAGGTTTCACTAAGATTTGCCAAACCGAATTCATTGGTGTTTTAACTTTTTCTATGTTTCTACAATCTCATAGTTTTCTTTAATGACCATTCTCTTTAGGTCTATCTCAGTGCAAGTTTAAGATAAACTGGCTTTAGTGTCAGACTTCAATTGCTGACTAGCCTTTATTTTTCCTTTCCTTTTGTCTTTGCAGATATTTTTCTACCCGATTCATTTTTCATGGCCTCATCGATCATCCCATAGAATACGACCACATTCGCGAAGCTCTTTGGGAAGCTTTTCATTACCTTTTCATAATAAGGGGCTTGCAATGTGCCAATGAATCTAACAATTATCTCTTTTTTTGTTAGTAAAGGATGAATTTGGCCGGCCTCCTTTATCCATCTTACAACATACTGCCTAAAACTTTCATTAGATTTCTTTTTCATGCTCATAAGAGACAGATAACTTGAGATCTGATCATCGGTAGGTCTTTCTTCATCAGTGGCATTAATAAATTGAATATTGTATCCATCCCACTTCCTATAGAACTCGATCTCGGACATTTCCATCATCTCTTAGACCCTTTCCAAGAATGATGGACAATGTTGCAAATCATTGTGACCACAGTGACAGTAGGATGATGTTTTAACAGCATTTTTATCATCTGTTACTATTCCAGTTTTCACGAAAGCTTGCTAAACTTTGCTCATTGAGGTTTTAACTTCTCCAATGCTTCTTTTGACCTAATAACTTTTCCCATCGATTATCACATTCACTCTTGGTATTAGGGAGTAGATTGCCCTCAACATTGGGTCCAAGACCTTGCTCGATCTTGATCACTCATTTTTTAGTAGACCCTGCATTTTTCTTTTAGACGAAGTGCAATTCTCAATGGAATGGCCTTGTATTCTAGCATGGTATTCACAATAAGCATTCTTATCATAACATCGGGCTATGGTGGCGATCTTTGGTTTCTGAATACTAGGGCTGCTAGTTTACCTGCCAATAAGCAAGAGTAAATTTTTTTATAGGAGTAAAGGAGTGGTTCAAAGTGCTTTCCTTCTCAGGGTGCTTGTTGATTGTTTGAAGCTCTTGTATTATTCATATTGCAATGTTGGGCACTCTGGGTCATATTTTGAACGTGATTCGATACAAAGTTCATTGCTGGAGCAAACTCAATAGCGTGAATTGATTGCGGTGCTGATGAGTAAAGGGTAAGACCTATATTTAACATGCTTGAAAGGTACATAGGCTATGTTGGATGCAAACTTTGATTAAACTTGGCACGATTTTTGCTGACAACATTTAACTCATTCTCCTTACCCTTACTTATTGTCTTCTTGACTGATCTAGATATTTCTCCAATGAATATCCTACCACTTTTGATGGCATTCTCAATCATTTCACTTGATATAACCATATTGGCAAAATTTTTTATGGCACTTTCTACCAGTCTTTCATAATAAAAAGCTCATGGGGTGCCAACAAACATAACTATCATTTTTTTTATAGTTAAAGGGGGATAAACTTAAGCTACCTCTTTTTTTCATCTCTGAGCATACTGCCTAAAGCTCTTGGAAGACTTTTTTTTTCATGTTCATGAGAAAGAGCTGATCTGTAACCCAATCAGACACTTGTTTATACTATTCAAGGAATGCGCATGCCAAATCTACCCATGTTCAAATTCTTATAGGATCAAGCCCTATGTACCATCGATGAGCTACCCCAGTCAAACTATATTGGAAGCAATGGATTGGTAGCTTCTCATTCTCTTCATACCCCACCATTTTAGGATAGTACATGCGAAGATGGGTAGTAGGGTCAGTAGTCCCATTGTATTTTTCAAAATCAAGCACTTTAAACTTGACGAGATAACAAGTCTGCGATTCCAAATTTGTTCCTTCCTTTGATAACTCAAAAATGATTCTTTTGTGACTGATACTTGTCTAAGTCCTTATTATTTTTAAGGGCCTCTTTGCTTTCTCTTGCTTCATTTGTTCATCAAAGTCAGGGACTATAGGCCTTGCCAGTGAAAAGCCTGCACCTTGAAATCCTTAAATAAAATGGGGTGCTATTGCAAGCTTGATGTAAATGAATGGCTGGGTTGGTGGGATGTTTGCTGAGAGGATCTGCCTATGCAATGCCCCTTTTTGAGCATTGGTGGCTTCAGTACCACTATTCCAATTGCTTTTAGGATTGATGGGTTCTTTTTTTGCCTCGACTGTGCTCGTTTATCCTTTTTCCTTCAACGTATCTGATAGCAGCTTGGTTAGTTTGGCATTCTGATCTTAGAGTTCTTCATTCTTACTAAGTGATTACTCTTGAGACTCTCTATACATGAGTTTGAGTCTTTAAATGTGGGCTTAGTGATTGTTTTCTATCACTTGTTAATGATTACGAGTGTTGTACCGATGGCAAACTCTAGGTCCATGTTTTAGATCACCTTTACTTTAAATAACTTTTGGATTAGGCCTTTATGATATGTTCATGCTTATGTTTGATGCAATGAGAGTGAGTATGTGATCATGAAAATAAATAGATGATAAAACTATGACAGAATTAGGTTGGTCATGCAAATGTAGAAAGGATAATTGGATTAAGAGGCAGTTCCACCAATTATGTCTTTCATTAAAGCAACAAAATGTCTTAATTACATATGATTACATTTGAAAGTGCCTGACACAGTTAAATTACTTGATTACATGGTCCAAGAAATATAACAAATCTTACTCATGGACTCTAACAGGTAAGATATCATGTGTCAGGGATCGAGTTACATCCATCATGTTCTCCACCTCTAACTCAACTACCTAAACCTGCTCTGTGAGATAACAATGATGGTCCTGATAGTTTTGGTGTGCATGATCAACCACTTAAAGCCATTCTTGCTCCCGCTGATCGGAGGCTCTTAATAGTGCATCGACTAGGTATTGGCGAGCTTGAAGAAAATGTTTTAAATCATTAATTCTAATCATCAGAGCTCTATTTTTAGCATGGGTTGCTCTCAAATCTTGAACTCGAGTTTCTAACCTTTCATTCTTCTTTTGATAAGTTGATGCAAAAGCCTAGGTTCTAATAAGCTTTTCCTTATTGACCCTAGTAGCTTCTCTTCATTAGTGTAGTTTCTTCTTAAGAGTGGTAATTTCTGTCCTCCACTCTACTAATGACTTTCCAAGTTTTCGGGACTTGTTAGCTTTCTTAAGGGCCACTTAATCTTTCTTTAAACTCTTGAGATCCTCTTTGAAATGGTTTTTCCTCCTTAACAGTTCTATTCACCTCGCCATCTCGGAGGTAGAGGTCCATTTTCAATTGACAATTTTCCTCCTTTAATCAAGTAATCTTCTTAGCAAAGGTCATCTTTTCTTATTCGAACTCTCGCTTGACCAATTCAATCTCAAAAGGAAATTTATCAACTGGCATTTATGATGTCCCAATACTAGACAAGGGTACGATGTCATTAATGCGACCGATTTTCTATTCATCATATCCTGGGATCATACTACTCCCTCTCCGATATCTTTCCATGCAGCAAGTTTGTTTCCATGCACAAAAGGCTAGCTAGACTTTCGACTTGTAGTTGGGCTCACTATAGTTAAAATCCCATAACTCTAAGTCTTAAATGAAAGGGATTAATTAATGGCATTGGGATTATCGAAGGGCTAAAAGATGGGTGTAGATAGTACTTCCCCATAATCCTATAAATGACACGCAGTTGTAATCTCTGCACCGATATATGATCATTTATGGAGAAAACCAAAAGGCCTTTCATGTTACCTCCTCCCCTCTAAGGTTCTGAAATTTTTGGACCCATTGCTCTTCAGTTTTGTCTTGAGGCCATTCCTTCTCAAGTACCTTAGAGATAGGGCTAAAGTTGGGTTAGAAGTAGTACAATGTCCTAATTTCTTTAGGGCTAAAGTGACTGGTGAGCCAAATATGAAGGAACGGGGTATATCCGATGAAGTGGCCTATACCGATTTTTTTATAAAAATTAAGAACTCGAATAATTTCGAGCAATGATGGTCGATTTAGGGTTGATGTTGCAACATAAAGGAGAAAAGACATCTACTACTGTAGCTTTAACATAGAATAATGTCTTTGGGAATATAACCAGACCATATAACGCCAAAGCATAGATATCCTAGATATTTCGGATGTCAATGGTACTTACCATTGCTTATGTCAAACTAGCCCATGAGATGCATTCACTGCTCTTCTTTGTTTTGATATGACTCTCAATCCAAGACTCCATTGCCTCGAGGATTTAAGCTAATCTTTTCTTGAAAGTTAAAGGGTTTAACGTTTTGCAGTATATTCTATCAACCTTTGCCCTCTCAATGTTGAGTAATGTAATGTATTCATCAATTGTGGGACCAAATCTTTATGATTGAAAGTGAAACAAAAGTATACTAGATTCCAAAACTGAGAGGCTGCTTGCAACAAAATGACATCTAAACAAACTTAGAGCAGAAGAGCAATATCTCTATATCTCTTAGTGAATGATTCCTTTTCATATTGTCCTAATTGTTCCATATAATCCTTAGATCTTTCCAATCATTTTTATAGTACCCTATCTTGATCCTTTCATGCACTATAGAGACATAACCCAGTTTAAAGATGTCTTCATCTTCACACTGCCAGCATTCTGACCATGCTTGAACTTTCTCAAAAGGCTATAGCTCTGAAGTGGACTATTGCTCCATACCAGACACCCTTTGATGAACATTGAACCATTAACCAATTGTCCCATCGTGATGGTGATTATGATGAAATGATACATGGTGAAAAAAAAGTGAAAAGGAAATAAGTTAGTAACCAATACAAAATAATAGGCAAAAGAAAAAAAATAAGGAATACCAATAGAAGCGTATCACAAAATTTCCCTCGAGAATAATTGTACGATGCCTAGGGGCAGACATGATGATCTTGAATGTTGAGGTATTAAACGAGTAGCATATTGGCGTGTTTGCATGAAAATTGTCTCTTCACGAAGTAACATGATACTTCACAAGGACTAAAACTAACCATTTAAACAGTGACAGTCATTCATCACCATCTATGTTAAGTACATGCTAAGCCATCATTCGAGCAGCATGATGGCTTATTTTGGTCAGTTATAACCATTTTAAGATGGCATTACAAGTAATGGCATTTACTTATCCTTACCCACTTATTAAAGATAATTTGCCATCGAACGTAATGACATATCCCAAAGGAATGGTCATGATAATAAAAATGACAAATGTGGATGACAGTGTTCACCCATCATCGCCTACATAATTATGGTATATAAGAGTAAAGGTTAGAAATGTTCCCCCAAGTGATGCTACTCTTCGGGTAATTCTAGCAGCATTTGGTATAGTTTGACATGGTTTAGCTCATAGGGTTCACTGTATGGGTTTAAGTTGACACCTATTTTGATATCCGAATCACTCTTTCATTCGATAAAGATAGTTGAGGCACCCCGATCCTAGGCCTGTCGTGGGTTTGGTAGAATGGGTTTAATCTGATGGATGTATTTTCTTATGCAAATACAGAGGGGTACTCACAAGAGACATAAGTAATTTACATCCAGAAAGGCCTTACCATGCCTATGCGAAGGGTTACTCATGAAGGCAGATAGCTCACTTCCTTCTAATAATTAGGATACCATGGTGTTTGGTAGGAATTTAGAGCAAATGCAAGTGCATGTTGTGTGCCGGGGAAACAATCAAACCTTTTTATTTTGCTCATATATTGCCATATTTATTTAAATCAACATTTAATCGGGCACAAATAATCCCTAACAATCATAGGAGAAAACATAAACAATAGAGATTAATAGGCAAAAATTAAAAAAAAAGTTATATCTAAATAATTGTGGAGATCAAAAAACCAAGAACCAAGTGAGCAATAGCTAGTTATAAGCCTAACTCTCTAGTTGGTCCCCAGCAGAGTCGCAGAGCTATTGCCACGTGCTTGCCTCTAGAACTTTGAATGGTCCGAATGGCATGGCATGCTCGATTTAAAAATATATATTGGTTGGTTATGTTTGAGCCTTTGAGTTATCCAATGGTCAGGATTTGGATTATGCATAATAATGGGAGGGATTGGCAAAAGACCTCTGGCGATTCGATCATCCATCTAGTCTCGGATGGCCACCACGAAGTGCCTATAAACTTGGAGTCACCACCGACCATTTCAGGCTAGGCAGGATCAGATGCCTATTGAAAATAATATTCTGAGTTATGAAGCACAAGACATTGATTTCAAGGTCTATAAAGCTTAGAGATTCATTGGTTGGGTTTGGGAGTTGGTTACCTGCGAGGAAGGATTTGTATCACCATGACACCCGAAATTGGTACCTACTAACTATGTCTCTTTTAGTCTCGGTTAAATCGGTTCCATTTAGTCTTTATTAAGATTAATCCTCTTAAATGCATGAAGTTTTGATGAAAATACAAATATGAGTTTTTAAAGAAAATTAGATCACCTATGCTCCTTAGAGATGTGAGGAATATAAGGTTTTTGTCAAAACAATGTCCGGATTGGATTAAAAAATTGAATGTTTCATATTAGGCACTAGAGAGATACCAACATGGAACATTGCCTTGTAAATTTTATTGAAAAAAATAAATTTTAAACGTGAATTCATGATAATTATTACAAAAGGAAACATGTTAGTAAGACAAAAGGAGAAATATAATAATATCATAAGCACACAATCACAAACAAAGGAACATGAAAATGAGGGACAATCAAAATGTATCTTATAATTGCCTTCGATTATTGAAGAATAACCGAGGTGACAATTTTAGAGACAGGTCTAGATTTAATGGTAATTTGAGTGTCAAAGATGATTATAATCAAAACAGTCTGAGGCATCCAAAAGAGAGAAAATTTTAGATTTTTTTAAGGTAAAGCGAGGTTAAAATATCCCCTCGAAGAGATGGAGTTAGAGTATCCCTAAAGATAGAGTTAGAAAAATATTTAGGAATAAAAAAAATTTAGAATTTTTAATTAAAACGGGGTTGGAGTATCCCTTTGGTGTAGTGGGGTTAGGGTATCCCCAAAGATAGAGTTAGAAATATATTTAGCAATAAAGGGAGAATTTAGATTTTTTTAATTAAAAACAAGGTTAGAGTATCCCTTTAGAGTAGTAGGGTTGGAGTATCCCTAAAGATAGAGTTAGAAAAATATTTAGAAATAAAGAGAAAATTTAGATTTTTTAATTAAAAACTAGGTTGGAGTGTCCCCTTGGAGTAATGGAGTTGGAGTATCTCCACTAGCTAAAATTTTAATATGAAATCATTTTTTTCTTTTTGTATTTTAGCCTTAATCCGAGTAAAACGGGACTGATGTTGTGGGGGACCAACCAAATGCATTTTGAGACATTCAAAAATTAAGTTGAAAACAGGAGACAACATCGTGTCATCTCTATTCCTGAATTCTTTTATGTGCATTCGAAGGCTTTTGAGGGTAAATAAGGTAATTGGAAAGGCAACTCAATAAGGTTTGATATAAAAATATTCTAAAAATCCTATAAAATCACTTTCTAGGTAGAATCATTTTTTAAAGTTAGGTCTATCTCGATGTTGGCAGCATGTATAAGGCAAAGGGCATGATGGGCTTTGAAAAATTGTTCCAAGCTTATCCGGAATCATTAGATCATGAACAACACCTTCTCGAAAAAGGAAATTTGTCCACTTTTTAGGAAAAATATTTAAAAATTTCATAGAAATCATCTAACAGGCCAAAATGCCCCGAACAAAATGTTGGACACTGGTTCTAGGGTTCTCAAAGAGCAAAGGTTCGAAAAATCATAACTCCCTCATCTGGTTGATCCAAGGGCAAATAAGAAACTATTAGAAATGTAATTCAATGCCCTTTAGGGGAAAAATATTATAAAAGTTGAAAAAAATATTTTGTTATTTGAAAATAATTTTTCAAATCTAGACTGCAATGTTGTTAGAGCAAAAACAAGGGAATTATTCGATATTCTGTGTTTTTTGGGGTCAAATTTGATTTATAAACATTTGAACATCCAAAACACAAGGGAAGGAATGACACGGGCATCACGGGTTCATTCCATAATCCCAGAATAGTTTGAGACGATGAAATAACCTATTGACCAAGCCATGAAGGTGCTAAACTCAAGATCAAGGCTTAGTATTTTTTGACTAAAAGGACATTAGGTTTGCTTGGAGAGCAGCATCTTTAAACTTGTATTATCATGAATCCAGAGTTGAAATGTTTGTTTTGTCCCCAAGATTAGAAGACTAATTTTATGAAACATTAAGTCCATGTTATTCTTTATCTATTGAAGGGGGCATGAACTTAACTTGGGGATTTTTCTAAAAATCAGGTTTCAAGAAACAAGAAAGCATTTTAATGGAGATATCATGACCAAAATATAGAACATACAAAGATAAACCTAGATTAAACATGCAAACTTACAAAGATGACAGTTTGACATGAAAATGGGTGACACAAATGCAAGAAGATAACAAATGGGGTGTATGAAGATGATATGAACATGTTTTAAAAAAGGAAAGGATAATAGAGTTGTCAAGACAGCATTTTTATTTCACTAGACTCCTTAAAACACAAAAAAATGTATGAACATACATAAGACATGTTAAAGTGACTATTTAAATATGAGATGGATATGTGAATATGGAAGAAACATGGCCAAAGATGCATGAATAGAGGTTGTGTGATGATAAAAAAGAAGTATGGTGAGTTTATATATCCAAGCAACATCAAGGTGTCAAAAGGGTCATCAAGATCCTAAAACTTCCATAGCCAAGGCAACAATGATGCATGAGAGTCTTAGGAGGGTCATGGCAGCATACAGGGCTAACAAAAATGAAATGGATGATCAAAATAGAAAATGTTTGGAACAAGGTAGAAAATATACTAGCAAAAACTTGGACTTTCCTCTTTTTTTTAAGCAGTGACTTTATGCTCAGTTCTTTCCCTCTTTCTGCTATTATTTAGCAAGAAAAAGGTGATAAGTAAAAGCTTTTTGGTAATATGTTTGCTGATGGGGTGCTTTAAGGATAAAAGTATGTGAAAGGTTGAGTTTTTGAAGGTGTTCTAGTGGTGGCTTTAGGGAGCTACAGGAATAGAGGTTGGTTGAGGGTGAAAAAAATGGAATAGTATCTTTCGTGAGTTTTTGGAATTGAAGTTGTTGGAGGATTTCTTTTTTTTGGAATGGATGAAGTCTTTTGAGATTGCTGGAGAGCTTTTTGAAAATGGCTGAAGGTTTTTTTTTCTCTAAAATAGCTGAAAGTCTCCTTTTCAATGCTCAGCCCTTGCTTTTAGAAGACAATTCAATGGTATTTTTCCCTCATGCGCCAGGGGACATCTCCAGCTACCATGCTCAACGGACTCTCTTTCCATTAGTTCTACCATACTGAGCAAGGAGGCAGAAAGGCTGTGACAGCTTGTAACTTGAGATATGCCTGCCATACCTTTTTACAACCATATATCTTATGAAAGTGACCTTTGTCATTGATTGTTTCAGCTCCAAAAATTTGTTTGAATCCATTCATGAGCCCATAGTTAAGGTTTGCAATGATTTATGATAGTTCCTTGGTGCAAAAAACATGTTTAAATCAAGTTTTAGAAGGCTGAAAAGTGGCTCAAACTGGGCAAAAATGCCTTGGTGTATCAATACAAAACATGTTGTATCTATACACAAGGCACCTTTTAACCATGAGTGTCGATACAATGAGTTATGTATTGATACTATGAGCAAAAAAAAGTTTCCAATCTCGAGACTTAGAGGCCTGTGGTGATACTACATGGATTTGTATCGATATTCATGCTTGTGTATCGATACATTTTGCTAAAAATTACAACTTTAGCTATTGCCAAGGTCTATATAGATACAAACATGTTAGGTATCGATACCACAGCTTAGGTATTGATACCAAACCCTATTGTATCGATACTACATGTGAAAATTCAAGTTTTTGATGATAAAAAGCCTCGTATCAATTCTTGTACACCAATATAACTTGCGCGTACTTATGGCTTCTCGATTTTCCTCAACTTGATCATAAATAGTGGGAAATTGATCTGTGTACTCATGTGAATGACTCCGAAAACACCATGAAAAATAGCCTTTGGTACCTCATTTTTATATTTTCCTTTAATATGGCCCATAGGCATTTCAGACCTCCCCAAAAAAATTGAGTCTTGGGGTGCCAAAAGTCACTTAATAATGCCTGACGGCATAGCACCCCACAGTTGTCTCCTATTTTTTATTTTAATTTTCAATTTTATCATCCTTTAATTGAGTCTTTAGGTGCCAAAAGTGGGAAGGACAAAATGAGATGTCTACATCGAGTCCTATGTGCTCACTGTGATACTTGTACGTTAAAGGTGTACTATAGGAATAGGTTTGTTTGTGTTAAAGTTATAGAATCTTTTAGGGTTATCGAGACACTTATACATTGAAGGTAGACCTTAAAGACATTTTGGTAACTTATATTAGCACCAAGTCATACGTGATCATTGGGATACTTTTATGTTGAAGGTGTGCAATGGGAATAGGTTCATTTTTTATGAAGATATCAAGTCTTTTAGGGGTATAAGGATATTCTCATGTCAAAGGAATATCTCAAGGGTATTTTGGTAATTTTACTTAAAACCTAGTCCGTTAGAAATATATGTCAAAAGTACTCTAAAGGATATTTTAGTCTCATCAACCATGTTCAAGTCCTTGAAGTCTAGTAGTCAAAATGAGTCTTAGGACAAATTTTATTATTTACTATAAATTAGAATTTTTAAATTAAGGCAATGTCTTCGATGTTAAAATAGTACATGTAGTTTCTCCCAGTATATGCAAAAGGTTCTATGGATTATTTAATAATAAGATATCCTTTTCAAAATGAAATCGAGATTTTTTTCGAAGTCTGTAATTACAAAAACCTTTATATTTCTCTGGCTCTTTAGTAGGGTATGAAAGATATTTTGATTTTCAACAATATTAACAACCCAATTTTCACATATGAAATAATAAATTTGTTTCATAAAATTTTATTTTTGTAAATGGGAATCATAATTAAATATCTAATATTGAAACCGAATAAAAATCAAAATTTTAATTAGCATGTGATTAATAGGTACCAATTTTTGGGCATCACGAGAGGGTCGATTCTTACTTGTGATTGTAATCGACTCTTGGACCTTTTTATATGATTTATGGTATAAGTGCAGACTTTAAGAGTTAGTTTTCTAAGGTTTTCTAACCCTGGAAGTACAAACTCCGATAGGTGAGCAATCTCACCTAGCCAGAGTAGATTGGTGGTAACTCCAACCAAATGCTTGTTTTGTAATGACTATTTAGGATTAATTTGGGTGAGCAATTCATCTCAACGACTTGTCCCCAAACACAAAAAATAAGAAAAATAATAATGATGTGGCCTCTAAAAATGAAAGAACAATGATATATAGATATACATATAGGAACAAGGGTACATTGGCCTTTTAAATTGGGCTGGTTAGGATTTTTATCCGGGGCCATGTTGCGACATCGACAATAATTACATGATACATTTGAACGCCCCTTCCCTTTCCCTTTCATTACTTTTGTGTGATTATTTTATGTGATATTATCTCATTTTATCATCTTACTAACATGTTTCCTTTGCGATGGTTATCTTACCTTCATATTTTCAAAATCATTTTTTTAAATTATAGGGTAATGTTCTAGGTCGATATCTCTCCATTGCTTGACATGGAATATTCGATTTCAAAATTAAATTAGAGAATATTTTAATAAAAAGTCCTTATGTTCCCCACCTCTTAGGGGCACGTACATGATTTAAATTTTTATCTAAAACTTTAATTTATTTTATACAAATTCATGCATGAAAAGGGGATTATATCATAATAACGGTAAGTCAAAATCAAGGAAACCAAAACCAAGTTAAGATATGACTAGAAAGGTACCTATTGCAGTTTTCTTGGAAAAAAGAGTTTAATGGGAGTGTAAACACCTCATTTTGTCCAGACTAGTTTTTAGCATCCTAGGAGTTAGGTAAAAGATGATAAAATCAAAAATAGAAATAAAAGCTGAGGGATGACTACTGGGCACCGTGTCACAAGCACTATTAGGTGACACAGTGCCAATTTTTTGTAAAGGTCTAAAATGCCTATGGGATGTATTAAAGAAAACATAAACACGAGGCATCAAAGGCCATTTTTTATGGTGTCACCAAGGTTATTCAAATGAATACACAAATCAATTTCCCATTGTTTATGACCAAGTTGAGGTAAATCAGGAAGCCACAGGTATGTACAAGTTATATTTGGGTGCAAGTATTGATACAAGGCCTTTATGATGCAAAAAACATGAATTCTCACATGTAGTATCGATACAAGAGGGTTTGGTATCAATACCCAAGGTTTAGTATCGATACCTGGCAGTTTGTATTGATATAGACCTTGATAGTAGCTAAAGTTATGATTTTTGGCAAAATGTATCGATACACAAGCATGAGTATCGATACAAATCCATGGAGTATCGATACTAGCCTCTAAGTCTCGAGACTAGAAATATTTTTTGCTCTTAATATCGATACATAACTCATTGTATCGATACTCAGGAGTAAAAAGTACCTGGTGTATCAATACAACATGTTTGGTATCGATACACCAAGGCATTTTTGCCTAGTTTGAGCCATTTTTCAGCCTTTGAAAACCTGATTTAAACATGTTTTTGCACCAAGGAACTATCATAAAACATTGCAAACCTCAACTATTTGTTCGTTAATGGATTCTAACAAAATTTTGGAGTCCAAACAAGTAATGACAAAGGTCACTTTCATAAGATATATAGGTGTAAGAGGGTGTGGCAAGAATATCTCTAGTTGCAGGCTTTCATAGCCTTTTTGCTTCCTTGCTCAGCATGGCAAAACCAATAAGAAGAGAGTCAACTGAGCATGGCAGCTGGAGATGTCCCCTGGTGTAGAAAAAATCAGAAATGCCCTTTGCATTGTCTTCTAGAAGGAGGGCTGAACAAAAAATTAAAAAAAAAACAAAACCAGCTATCTTAGAAAAAAATCTCAGCTATCAAAGAAACTCTCCAGCAATCCCAGAAAAATTCCTCATCCATCCCCACAATCTTTCAGCCATTTTAGCTTTAAAAACTCACCAAAAACACTATGCCATGGCTTTTCACCTTTAAATAACCTCTGTTCCATAACTCCCTAAACCACCACTAGAACACCTCCAAAAACTCAACTTCCAAATAATTTCATCCTCAAAACACCCCATAGCAATCGTATTATCGAAAAGCTTTTTTCTTTCACCGTTTTCTTGCTAAACAATAGCAAAAAGAGGGAAGAGACTGAGCTTAAAGTTACTACTTTAAAAATGAGGAAAGTTCAAGCTTTTGTTGGTATATTTTTACCTTGTTCTAGACGTTTTCTATCTTGATCATCCATTTCATTTTAGTGAACCCTTCATGTTGCCATGACTCTCCTAATACTCTTATGCATCTTTGTTGCCTTGGTTGTGGTAGTCCTAGGATCTTGATGACCCTCTTGACACCTTGATGTTTTTAGATATATAAACTCCCCAAGCTTTATTTTCATCATCATACAACCTCTTTTCATGCACCTTTTGCCACGTTCCTTCCATATTCACATGCACATTTCATATTTAAATGGTCACCTTAATGTGTCTTAGTATGTTTAAATATTTTTATTGTGTTTTATGGAGCTTCACGAAATAAAAATGCTGTCTTGACAACTCTAAAATCCACTCTTTTGTATAAACATGTTTATATCATCTTCGTGCACCTTATTTGTCATTTTCTTGCATCTATGCTAGCCATTTCCATGTTAAAATGTCATATTTGCTTGTTTGCATGTTTAATCCATGTTATCTTTGTATGTGCAGTATTTTGTTCATAACATCTCTGTGAAAATGCTTGCTTGTCTCTTACAAACTGATTTTTAGAAACTTCCCCAAGTTTATATTACCTTTAATAGATGAAGAGTAGCATGGACTTAATGTTTTAATCAAATTGGTCTCCCAATCTTGGGGGTAAATCAACATTTCAGATCTGGATTCATGGTGAAATAAGTTCATTTTTCAAAAAAAAAAATCCTTTTTAGTATTAATCCTTGATCTTGAGCCTCTTGTTCCTTTTGGCGACGAGGTCAATGAGTTGTTCCATTATCCCAAACTACTCCAGGATTATGGAATAAACTTTTGAAGCTCGTGCTACATTCTGTCGTGGATGTTCGGATGTCCTAGACCTAAGTCTATCTTCAAAACATTGAATAATCCCCCTATTTTGACTTTAGCAACACTGTAGTCCAAAGTTGAAAAAACATTTTCAAGCCACAAAATATTTCCTTTGATTTTTCTAATATTTTTCCTTTAAAGGGCATCAAATGAACTTTCTAACGATGTCTTATTTACCCTTAGATCTTCCCAGAAAAGGGAGTTATGATTTTTTGAACCTTTGCTATCTAAAACCCTTGGAACCAGCGTGCAACATTTTGTTTGGGCCATTTCGGCCCATCAGATGACTTTTACGAAATTTCCTGATATTTTTCCCAAAACATTCACAAAATTCCCTTTCCGAAGAGGTATTATCCACAATCTAATGATCCCAGATAAGCTTAGAATGATTTTTCAAAATCTATCATGCCCTTTTAATTGTACATGCTGCCAGTGCTAAGACAAACCTAATTTCCTAAATTGATTCTGCCTAGAAAGTGATTTTCTAAAATTTTTGGAATATTTTTATATTAAACCTTTTTGAGTCACCTTTCCAATGGCACCTCATTTACCCTTGAAGCTTTTGGATGTACCCAAAAAAAAATCCAAAAATGAAGATGACATGATGTTGTCCCTTATTTTCAACTTAATTTTTTAATCTCCTTTTATCGAGACATTCGGATGTTTCGAAATGCTCCCGTTTAGTCTCCCTCACAACATTAAGCCCTTTTGACTCAGATCAAGATTAAAATACAAGAAATAGGATTTCATATCAATATTTTTGTTGGTGGAGATACTCTAACTCCATTACTCAAATGGGATACTCTAACCCTATTTTTTTACTTAAATTTTCTCCGTGTTCCTAAATGTTTTTCTAATTCTGGGGATACTCCAACCCCACTACCCAGAGAGGATACTCCAACCCTATTTTTTCATTAAAAATTCAAATTTTCACTTTAATCTTAACTATTTTCATAACTCTATTTTAGGGGATACTCTAACCCTACCTTACCGAGGGGATACTCCAACCCCAGTTTTAACTCAAAAAACTTAAAATTTTCTCTCTTCCTGATACCTCAAACTTTCTTGATAAAAATCCTCTTAGTTCTTCAAATTACCATCGAATCCAAACTAATTTCTAAAATTGTCATTCCAGTTATTCTTCAATAATCAAAGGCAATTATGAGATACATTTCGATCGCCCCTCTTTTTTTATGTTCTTTTGTTTATGATTGCTTGTTTATGATATTATTATATTTCTTATTTTTTGCCTTCCTAACTTATTTCCTTTTGTAGTGTTATTATGTATTCATATTTAAAACTCATTTTCCAATAAATTTTACGAGGCAATGTTTTGTGTTGGTATCTCTCCAGTGCCTAATATGAAACATCTAATTTTTAAAATATAATCCGGGCATCGTTTTCATAAAAAAATCCTTATGTTCCTCACACCTCCGAGGCGCATAGGTGATCTAATTTTCCTTAATAAAAAAACCTCGAATTTATATTTTCCAAAACTTCATGCATTAAAGAGGATTATAACTAAATAAAGACCAAATGGAACCGATTTAATCGAGACCAAAGTGAGATATAGTTAGTAGGTATCGATTTCATGCATCATCAGGATGCTAGTCCTTTCCTGCACGTAACCAACTCCCGAGCCCAACCAATGAATCTTTAGACTTCGTAGACCTTGAAATCTGTGTTTTGCATTTCGTAACTCATGATATTGTTTTCAATAGACATCCGATCTTTGCCTAGCCTAAAATGATCGCTGGCGACTCCAAGTTTATAGCCACATTGGGGTGGCCATCTGGGTCCAGTTGGATAAGCGACTCGTCTAACTATCCCTAACCCTTCATATTATCATGCCTAAACCAAATCCCAATCAAAGGATAGCTCAAAGCCTCAGCCACAATAAACCATCATTTATTTTTAAGTCGAGTGCACTATGCTCTTTGGATCGTCTGAAGTTTTAAAGGCTGAGCGCGTGGCGACAGGGAGTAAAGTTGATCTTGAAGAAGTTCAAGAACCACAAATAGACATTCCTATGGAACCAAAGTTGAAGAATAAAGCATTAGATGTTCCACCCAAAACTCAAACTTTTATAATCTAGTAGGATCAGTCAAGCTCCTAATAGATATGGATTTCTTGTGGACAAGAATAACTTGCACAGTTATACTGAACCTACCATTTATAAGGAATTAATGTTTGCGATTGACTCCAAGAAATGGTTGAGGTCATGAAATTTGAGATGGATGTTAACGAAGTATGGACTTTGGTTGACCTGCTTGAAGGGATAAAGCTCATAGGGTGCAAATGGGTTTGTAAGAGAAAAACTGATGTGGCTAGAAACACATCATTGTAAAAGATGAAACTAGCGATGAAAGGTTATAGTCAGGTTGAAGGCATTGATTATGAGAAAACCTTTTCACCAGTTTCCATGGTAAAATCCATTTGGATATTGCTTGCGATAGTTGCATATTATGATTATGAGATATGGCAAATGGATGCAAAAATAGCATTTATTAATAGTAATCTACAAGAGGAGGTGTGTATGACATAGCTTGATGGTTTTATATACGAGTTGTTAGACCTTTTAGTGATGAATGAAATTAAGAGAGGGTAAAATGATTTTGCAAAATCTTTTTGTGAAATAAAACTTTGATAACTTAAGTTAAGAAATTTAAATAGTGATATTTTGAGTGCAAGTTAATGAATAATAAAAAGACAATTAAAAAGGCAGAGAAAGAGAAGCAAACTCAAGAATTTAAGGTTCGACCTTAATTGCTGATGTTTTCTACCTCAACCTTATTTGCCTTGAATTTCCCTAATTCACTAACTTGAATTGTCCACTTTTCAAGGACAAGGTATAACCTTTACACTCTTTATCTTTTTAGGCTAAGATAGCAACCTTTACCTTATATCTTTTGTGGCTAAGATAGAACCTTTCTCTACTTTTCAATGGCTAGGTAGGAACCTTCCTTTTTACAAGGATTTGCTCAAGCAGTGAGAATTCTAAAGATATAAAATGAAAAATGCGAAGAGAGGAAGAATTAATCCTATACAAATGTGAACTATTTAGAAAATAAAGGAAATGATTAAGGATATGACTCTAAACATTTTCTCTTTATTCATCATCTTGTTTAGTTGTTGGAGAGGCTTATTTATAGCCTTGATCATGAATATAACCATTGGGATGATTGGTGAAGGAGTAGAGCCGTTGAAAACTTCATTTGGGTGATTCCCGTTCATTGCCTCCAGTTTCTATCAATGCATTATGCTGTGTATCAATAGATTGCCTTCACTTATACAAAATATGACCATTAAACAGTCCTGTATTGATACATGAGCAGTGCTGTATCAATAGATGAATAGTAAATTATAAGTTTCAAAGTTATTTAGCTAGTGCCAAGTATTGTATTGATACGTACAACTAGCATTATGTTCATATAAAAAATCATCCTCAAAAGGGCTTTTTGTGACTTTAAAACATAGAAAACTTATTTCAAAAATGTTTTATACAAATGTATGCATTAAGAATTCATTTTTGAGTGCTTAAAGGAGTTAAAACACATCCTAGTATTTTTTTCAAAGTTGTTTTCAAAATAATTCATAGAAAAGTACTAACTTGAAAATATTTAAACACTAGGTAATTAAGCTTAAATTTAGTTATATCAAAATAGAGATTAATTCAAAGCTAATGTAGTTAATAATCTTCCTTGCTTTGATATGACAAAACTTAAGTTGAATTTTGCTTGGAAAACTCCCCTTTAGTCATTTAAAGATTTTCAATAGAACTCCCTCTTAATCATTTGAAGATTTTCAATAAAACTCCCCTAAATAAAAGCATTATAAAAATTTTTGAATATTTTATAAGATGCTGTTAGGAAACTTGGTAAAGGTATTTTTGGTCATATTTAGCTATAAGTCACCAACACAAAATATTATAGATTCCATGAGATATAATTAATATAAGTACATCTGAATCTTCCTATTTGCTAGCATAGATATATAAATATCACACAAACGAGCAAATCACCCCTAAAATTCTCCCTCTTTTTGTTATATCAAAAAGGTAAAAGGTATAATAGATTAATTCAAAGCCAGGGATCTAATTCCAACAAGATTTTAAAGAGGTATACTAATTATGAATCATTTTAGAGCATGTATAGAGATAATATATTCATTTGACCCCTAAAGTGTAGTTCATTCAATTTTTGTATTCTTTTGCAGGTACTTAAACACATTTGAGATTATGAGTAATAAAACAAACCTATTGTTAAAGGATTTTAAAAAAGTTGTATTCTTAGTACATTTGCATACTCATAATCATTCAAGTACTATATGGAAAGTTAAAAAATTTTAAGAAAATCATAGCAAACTTTCATAGGTTACAAAATTATTTACTTATTCATGATATGTTAATAAGATAACTGAAGCAATAATTCAATCAATGAATATGCATAAAGATGTAATCATTTTAATCTATGAGTTAAGGCATAATTTAGGCCAGGATACCAATTGTTGAAACCTATTAGTGGAACAAAGAGATATCAATGCTTAACTCAAGGTTATGTTCAAAGATTTATGCAAAGCAAACAATTCAGCATGCATGACATACAAAGATACCAATTGTTAATTAATTATGCATGTCACTAAACTTAATTCTAAAAAATAAGAGTTGCATAGCATTAGTTTAGTAATTACTTGAGCCTTACCAAGCTTTGTTGATATGTTCATTTTGACTTTGAGTCCATGATTTTAAGTGTTGAGCCCTTTTGATTTTGGCTTTATTTAATGAGGCTACATGTTTATTTGCTTCTTTTTGTTTATCCAAATATTCATCCCAAAGAAAAACTTTATTTCCATGAACCTTGAAAAAACTATAAAAGACATCTTGGCAAAAGATAATCATTAGTAGTTCTAAGAGTTAATTATCATAAAAAGTTTAATAAGCTCATCAATTAGTCTAATTAAAAAAATCCAGTGAGCTTAATGAGATTTTGAAACAAAAGATCCCAAATGTTAATAAATAGAAATCATTAAGCATAAATGGTACCAATTGTCATTAAGCAAGAAAATATGTTCATCAAGGCACAAAAACAATGATGCATAGAAAACTTCATATTTTAGAGCATCATAAGGCACTATGAGCATTTAATCAAGCAAGTCATATTTTTTATTGTAGAACACTCATCAATTAATCAAATATAATATTGAAGCATTTGATGAACTATGAAATGATGTTTAGGAATCATAAAAATAAAGCATTTTAAGTTAAAAAAAAAAAACCTTAAAAGAGACCAATTTTGCATTTTAAAACCAAAACAACACAAAATTATCCAAAATACACTACATGTATTGATACAAGGTGGGTATGCATCAAAATTATAGACTTCTCATTTTGTCTAGCTAATTTCTAGCATCTCAAGATTTAATTGAAAGGCAATAGAGTAAAATAATAAAAATAAAAATAAAGATGATTATTGGGTGCCATGTTGCCAAGCACTATTAGGTGATATAGGGCTAGGCAAAAAATTTCTTTTGGGGAAGGTGTAAAATGCCAAGGGACCATATAAAAATGTAAAAGAGGAATCAAAGGTTACTATTTGAGGTGTTACTAAGGTCATTTAAGCAAGCACGGGTCAGTTTTTCATCATTCCTTGCCAAGATAAGGTGTTCGTAGAGCTGAAGGTATGCAAAATTCAATTTCCATGAGTATGTATAAAAATATGTCCTCTAAGTATCGATACAAGGCCTCCACACCATCAAAATCCAAAAGCTTAATATTTGTATTGATACAAAAGGGGAATATATTGATAAATGAATCAATATATTGATACATGAGTTAATTATATCGATACTAGGTTATATCATAGTTAAAACTTGATTTTTGGCCAAAATGTATCAATACATAAGTGATTGTGTTATACATTTAGGAAATGTATCGATACATTCAGGGTTTTTGCCCAGATGTATCAATACATTATGCAATGTATCGATGCATCATATGTATTTTGCCCAATTCGTGTCATTTTCATCCTTTTGCACCTTACATTGAAACACAAATTCGGTCATGACTTTGCCACAAAAAATCATCCAAATTCATACAAGGCCTTAATGATAGACTTATGACTAGATCAATTACAATTTTTGAGGCCTAAATAGCCATGACTAGGGACATATTCATAACTTAATTCAATTTGTTAGAGGGCAACCTTGGACTTTCTCATTGCTTAACTACAAAAAGTGAAATTGGTCCACTATTTTTGCTGACCAAGCCAATGAATTTGAATGGCAGTTAAGCAAATACCTTGTCCATTTAAGGTACATGCACCAAAACCCCAAAATGCTCATATTTTTGTGTTTTGTCTTCACTACTTACATGCCATATAACATAACATTCTCAATAGACTTCACATGAATTCACACACACTTCGAACATATTATTCAGCCACAAAAACATAAAAACCCTTTATTTTCATAACTCACCAGACCACCTTAAAGAAATACCTCTAAAACACCATTTTAAGCCTCTTTTGCTTGTTTTTCTCTTGTAACTTATAGCAAGTAAGAAAAAGCTTCAAAGGTAACATTCTTTGGAAAAACTTCATTTTTTGGTAGGAAAATTAATTTAAGTTCTTCTTGGCATATTTTTAAGCTTGTTTCTTTATTTTGTTGCCATTTTCATGATTTTCACTATGCTATTGAGCCTTTTATACAATCATGATACTTGTAGATTTCATGCATTTTGTTTGATGCCTTGTTATTCATTCATGCATAAAAATCATGTCTTTATGTTGTCTTGAAATTTCTAGCCCATGTTCATGTCATTGAATCATTATCTTTTATGTCCATATCATGTTCTATGCCTTTGTAAACTTCTGTTGGTATGCTTATGCATTTTTCTGCCTAAAAATATCACATTTTTATGCTATCATGAAATTTTTATCTTTTGTTTATGTCATGAAAGCATTCTACTTCATGCTCATGTCATGTTTTATGCTTGTATGAGCACATTTTAACACGTTCATGCATTTTTTTACCTAAAATCATGTCTTTTTGTTGTCATTGAAATTTTCTAGCACATTCGTGTAATGAAAATATTTTCCTCTATACTCATACCATGTTTAATGTCCTCATAAACATATCTTTTTACCTCTATGCATCTTCTTGATCACTTCCTTTCATTTTGTCACCTTTTTTATACCAAAATATCAATCTTGTTTGCTAAAACATGTTTTCTATGTTTATTTGTCATAAACATCATATTTAGTTCATCACATGTTTGTCAAAAATCTATTTTCCTAAAGCCCCTAAGTTAAGATCTTGTTAACCTTAATAATAGGGATTGACATGGACTTAAAGTTTTTTATTCATTGGTCTTCCAATCTTGGGGAACAATCAAGTTTTTCACACTCAGATTCAATGGTTATTGAGGCCAAATATTCTATTTTCAAAAACAAAATGCATCTTTTATAATTCCAAGTTATTTGTGCCTTGCCATTTTGCTTAGAGTCTTTTGTTAGTTACGTGGTCAATGGGTTGTTTCATCATCTCAAACTATTTTCAGATTGTGTAAATGAGCTCATGAAGCCCATATCACTGATTCTCTTTTACCATGGATATTTGGATGTCCATGGCTCTTGTTTAATCCTACAAAACTAAAAAAAAGTAAAAAATTCCTTATTTTTGCCCTCACACACTATAGTTATGACTTGAATAATCATTTTTAAACCTCAAACTATTTTTCTATAATTTTTGATATTTTCCTTGAAAGGACACTAGATCACCTATCCACCAGTATCTCTTTTGACCTCGGATCATTCTGGGTGAAAAAGTTACAATTTTTCAAGTTGAAGTTACTGGAACCCTTAGAATCAGCGATTTGCATTTTGTTTGGGCCATTTTGGCCCACCAAATGACTTATTTGAATTTTTAAAATATTTTTCCTAAAAATTTCATGAAATTCCATATCTAAAAGGCATTTCTTGCAATTTAATGATATCCTATGAGTTGGAAATGATTTTTTAAAATTCGCTACACCCTTTCCTCTACATGTGCAGTCTGTGCCACATTAGACCTAAATACAAAATTTATTTCGAACTCAAAAAAGATTTTTTAGGATTTTTGGAATAGTTTTTGGAATATTTTTCCCTTAACCCTTATAGATTTACCTTTCCAATAGTACCTTACCTAACCTCAAAAACCTCTAAATATGCCCAAAATAAAATAAAAAAAAGATAGTGCGATGTTGTCCCCTATTTTCAACATTGGTCAAGGTTAGTTGATATTCTTTGAATCCCAATCTGAGGCATTCGGATGCCTCCATGTGATTCTGATCCACCTTGTAGAGTCAAAAAAACATGCATCAACCCCCATAGGCTCAGATCAAGGCATAACCTATCCTTGTTTTATCACCTCTATTTTATCAATTTCTTTTAACCTAAAAATAACTATGTCAAGAATTTTAAGAATGTCACCTTGTCAAAAAATTACTGAACTTTTATCAATTTAAGTCCTTTAAGCTCGTCTCTCCAAAAATCATCAAAGTTTTCATCTATAGGATATTCTAACCTTGTTCCGAGGGAATATTATAATCTTTCTTTTCAAAATTTGTCAAAAATATCAAATTTTCTCTTATTCAGACCTCTCTAGACTTTTGCAAAATTTAAAGTTGGTTTTCACGTCTCAATTAATCAATGGATCTAAACATATATGAAAATTGTTGACTTGGTTATTTCTATATAATCAAAGATAGTTACGAGACACATTCTGATCGTCCCTTTTTTTTCCCTTTTGTTATTTTGTGTGATTTATTTTATGCAATTATCTCATGTTATCATTTTACTAACACGTTTCCTTGGTCACCTTGCATCCATATTTTCAAAAATTGTTTTCAAAAAATCATGAAGGCAATATTTCATTTAGTTTCTTTACAATGCTTGACATGAAATATCTAATTTTCAAAATTAAATCCAGAGATTACTTTTAATCAAAAATCTTTTTGTTCCCTACCTTTCTGGGGGCCATATAAGATTTAGGTTTTCTCTAAAATTGGATTTATTAATGCATTAAAAGGGATTATATCAAATGATGACAAGTTAAAATTGGGGAAACCGAAACCAAGTTAGGACATTGTTGCGACATGGCCCGGATATAAACCCTTACCACCCTGACTTAATATGGTGGATGCACCCCTTATTTGTATATAAATCTATATATCATTATTATTATTATTTTATTTTGGGCCTATATCATTATTAATATCATGTTTTTATTTTTCATGTTTAGGGACTGAATTGTTAAGATGAATCGCTCACTTGACTTCTCTAAAAAATCATTACAAAACGACTATTTATTTGGATTTACTACCAATCTTATTTTGGTCAGCTGAGATTGGTCACCTGCCAGAGTTCAAATTTCAAGGGTTACAAAACCTTTAAAACAAATTTTGAGGTTTGGGCTCACACCAAAGATTGCTAGAAAGGGTCCGAGAGTCAGTTACAATCACAAGTAAGGAATGACCTTCTCATAATACCCGACAATCGGTACCTTATTAACCGCGTGTTAACTTAAATTCTGATTTTTATTCAATTTCAATATTTGATATTTAATTATAATTTCCATTTATAAAAATAAATTAAACAAAACAAATTTTATTATTCCAGATAAGAAAAATCAGGTTTTATTTTTTTAATTCAAAATATCTTTCGTACCCTCTCGAAGAACCAAGAGAACACAAAAATTTTTATTATTCTCTTTCATAACTCGCTATAGAGCCGGTGAGATACGAAATGTTTTACATTTCTGAAAATTGAAAAATCTTGATTTTCATTTTGAAAAAGAAATCTCATTGTTAAAATAATCCGTAGAACCCCTTATATATTCTAGTAGGAATTCCAGGTATTATTTTAACATTGGAGACATTGCCTTAATTTAGAAAATTATTCAATTTTATTCAGATATTAATAAAAAACCCTAAGACTCAAAAATGGTCTAAAATGATGAACCTAACCTTAATGTGTACTTTCGACATAAAAGTATTCTAGAATTCACATAGGACTTGGTTCTAATGCAAAATTATGAAAATACTCCTAGCGTATACCTTGGACGTAAAAGTATTCAGGTTATCCTAAGGACTCAAAAATGTAAATAAAAATGTGAACCTATTCTAAATATGCACCTTTGGTCTAAAAGAATCTCAATGCTTCCGTAAGACCCAGCTCGAAAGAAATTACCAAAATGCCTCTAGGGTTTATCTTCGATGTAAAAGTATCCCAATAACCCTAATAGAGTTTAAAATGACCTTAGAATGTTAAAATAATCCAAAATGTTCACATTCATGTAAAAGCATTTCGGTGAACCAAAATACCAAAATACCCTTAAAGTATACCTTCGACGTAAAATAATCTTGATAACCCTAATGGACTTTAAAATGATCTTTGAAGGTTAAAACCAATCCTAAATATTCACCTTTGGCATAAAAGCATCCCACTAAGCAAAATTACCAAAATGCCCCTAAGGTATACCTTCTATGTGAAAGTATCTTAGTAACCTTAATCGACTTTAAAATGATCTTAGAAGGCTAAACCAATCCTAAATACTCCCCTTTGGCATAAAAACCATATCGATGAGCAAAATTACCAAAATACTTCTAGGGTATACATTTGACGTGAAAGTATTCTGGTAACCCTAATGGACTTTAAAATGATCTTAAAAGGTTAAAACAATCCAAAATATTCACCTTTGGTGTAAAAGCATCTCGATAAGCAAAATTACCAAAATGCTCCTAAGGTATACCTTCAATGTGAAAGTTTTTCGGTAAGCCTAACGGACACTAATACAATAATGAAATGACAAACTTATCCTAAATATGCACCTTCTGCATAAAAGCATCTCGGTTAATATCTAGGACTTGGTTTCTAGGTAAAATTACCAAAATGTCTTTAGGTTATACCTTCGACGTGAAAGTATCCTAATACTATAATGGACACCAATACGGTGATGAAATGATAAACCTATCCTAAATATGCACCATTAGCATAAAAGCATCTTTTTGCCATCTAGGACTCAGTGTCAACAAAATTACTAAGGTGCCCTTGTGGTATACTTTCGACATAAAAGTATCTCAGTACCTTAATGGACACTAATACGATGATGAAATGACAAACCGATCCTCAATATGCACCTTTGGCATAAAAGCATCCTGGTTACTATCTAAGACTTTATTCTAGGTAAAATTACCAAAATACGCTTCGTGTATACCTTTTACGTAAAAGTATCTTAGTACCATAATAGACACGAATACGGTGATGAAAGATGAATCTATCCTAAATATGCACCTTTGGATAAAAGCATCCTAGTTACTATCTAGGACTCGGTTTAGGCAAAATTACCAAAATACACTTAGGGTCTACCTTCAACGTGGAAGTAGTCCTGATACCTTAACAGACACTAAAATGATGATGAAATTATGAATTTACCCTAAACATCAAAATTAAAATTCTAAAATTAGTTTAAAATGAAAAATTAGAATTAAGCCCCTAAACTTTTAAAAATTTCATTTTGTACTTTACAAAAAACTAAGATGATACAAAAGGCTTTAAAGGTTTCTGTACCCCTACGGAAGGCCATAGGAATAATAGAAATACTTAAAAGTCACAAAAATGACCATTTTACCTATAAATACTAGAATTTGCTATTTAGTCCCTAAACTTTTCAAAATTCACATCTAAGCCCTTACATAGAAAAACATCATAAAACATCACAAACATATGAAAATACACATGGAAAACACAACAAATACATCCACAAAAGACTCGGCCAAACATCTTGGCCTTGAAACAAAAATTTTTAAATTTTTGCAAAATAGTCCCTAAACTTCCTAATTTTGCATTTTGACACTTAAATGGAAAAACATCACAAAAAAATCATTAAATCACATAAGAATAAACGCAAAAATTATGGCAAAAATGTACATGAAAATTCAACCAAGCACACTTAGCCATAAAACACAATATTTTTGCATTTTGTAATTTAGTCCTTTAACATTATGGAATTGCAAAATGACCCAAAAATGTAAAAAAATGCATAAAATATGCTTGAAAACCTAAAAAACTTCTTCCATGGTGCTAAGGAATTTTAGCCAATATATAAAAAAAAGTTTATATTTTTGCAGTTTAATTCTTAAATTTCCTATTAAACTATGAATATAAAATCAATAGAAAAATAAGCATAAAATCATCACCAAAATTTCTATTAAGTTTGGTGAAGGTGAGTAGTAAGCATGCATCAACATTTTGTAGCATAAAATCATGAAAATTAGCATGAATAAATATCATCAACTTAAATACAAAAATAAAATCATAAAAATAAATATATGAATATGTAAATCAACATGTTAATATGAAAATATTAAGAATATAAATATAACTATAAACATATATATATATAGCAAAACTAATATCTCACCACCAATAGCAATATTTCATAAAAAAATTCAAGCTTTAACTAGAAGAAATTAAATATAATAACAAATATATAGAAAATTGTTCATTGTCAACATATTAGCCTTTCAACATGGATGAAAATGCATGAGCTTGATATGATTTTGACACACAAAAAAAAAAAAGAAAAATGATGGAAATAAGCAAAAATTACAAAATTTCTTCATGAAATTACCTTGAAAGGCTTGAAAACATAAAATTTCTTGAAAACTTCTAAGAAAAATGGTTAAATTTGGCTATAGAAATCATTAGCTATTTTGGAGAATTTGCCCCATGGTTTTTCAAGATGGGAGGGACGGTAAGAATGGTGGTGGAGCCTTCCACCTCATTCCACTACTTTCTTTTATTTTCTTTTATTTAATGTCATTTATTTTCTTTATTTATTATTTTTTTTACTTTTTATTAATTAGGATTTGATTTAAATTAATGACTTTTATCATTTAGTGAATGAGGTCATTCATGACATCATCAATTCTAGAGAGTTTTGGATGATATTTTTGTAATCTATAAAATTATACTATAAAAATTAATTAGAAAGACTAAATTGTAAAAAATTAAAAATTACGTCTTTACAATAAAATTTCATATGGTCCATTCAATTTAATCTAATAACAAAAACAATTTTTATATACAATAAAAAAATAAAAATAGTAAACTCGTAAAATTCTACAAGAAAAACCCTTGTCAGGAAAGATTGTTATATGTAAAAAATTACAAAATTCATAAAATAAATTGAATTTTAAAAAACTAATTTAATATGAATTAAACAACAATATTTGAGGAATTTAAAAAATTATAAACTCTAAATAATCCTCCTAAAAAATTTGTAGAGCAGAAAATATGTATTTTGGTAATAGAAAAAATTCTAAAACTCATAACATAAATTCATTTTTTCAAAACTGATTTAATATGAATTAAAAAGAATAATATTTAAAGAATTTTTAAAATTATAAACCGAGAAAAATCCTTCCAAAAACTTTACGGAGTAGAAAACTCTGTATTTTCGAAGCGCGGCAAATTATGGAAAAAATGAAAAACTCATAAAATAAAATGAATTTTGAAAAACTAATTAACTATGAATTTAATGAAGACATTTAAAGAATTTTAAAAATTGTAAACTCAAAAAAGTTCTCTCAGAAAAAATTTACGGAGTAGAAAACTTTATATCTTGGAAACGGGGAAAATTATGGAGGAAAATGCAAAACTTATAACACAAAATGAATTCTCCAAAAATAATTTAATATGAATTAAACAATAAAAGTTGAAGAATTTGAAAAATTAGAAACTAAAGAAAATCTTCCCAAAAAAATTTACAGAGTAAGAAACTTCATATTTTCGAAACAATAAGAAAATATAAAACTTATAAAATAAAATTAATTTTTCAAAATTGATTTAATTTTCATTAAATGGAAGTATTTAAAGAATTTTAAAGCTATAAAACTTGAAAAAATTCCTCTAAAAATTTTACAGATAAAGGAAGCTCGTATTTTAAAATAAAAAATTTTTAAAATATGTTCAAATTTTATAAAAATGAATTTTATCCATCACATTAATCAGAATATTAATTTTATAAGAATAAAAATAATAAAGATGAAAATTTAAAATCTAGAATAATTTTTACCTAAAAAATTGCACGAGTATAATACTTGCAGTACTGCTAAAAATTCAAAATTAATTATAAAATGGACAACTTGACACCTTGTGGTATGAAATATGAATTTTTTTCTTAAATATTTTTTATTTTTGGGAGTGAGTATCGGCAAAAGTGCCATACTTGCATTGGTAAAAATATACGACAGTTAACTTCCCAAATTTTACGAAAATTTCTCAAAAAATTCTTGAAAGTTGGAAATTTTACCATGATATCATCCGTAAAGATAGATTTTCAAAATTTAAGAAGAAACTATTAAACAATAATTTTTCTTTTAAATATTCATCTTGTATATTTGAAATTAAAGATCAAAATATGACTTTTTTCTGTCACATGAACTTACAGATATTTAAATATGATAAAAAAGGTCTTGAAAATGTCTTGTTTATCTGAAAAAGATCATTCCTAATGAGAGTGGCCTTTAACTTCTCAATCTCGGATATTCAAGATTATCGACAAAGAAACCTAGAAGAAATTAGGTGTCTATAGACATGGCTAGAAAGGTACTGATTTTGGGCATTGCAGTGAGGTTCATGCCTTCTTGCGGTGTAACTAACTCTTGAATCCAACTGTCAAATCTTTGGACCATGCAGACCATGGAACTGATGTCTTGAGTTTTGTAAGTCCAAATGTCGATTTCAATGAGCATCTGATCATGCCTAGCCCAATTGATCAGTGGTGACTGCAAGTGTTGGCCACTTTGTGGTGGCCATCTAAGATGGATTAGACGAGCAATTCATCAAATGATCCCTTTTTCAAGTTATGAAGGAAAAATCCTAGTCAAAAGTACACTTCCTTGTCAAGAATTTTATCATTTTCCCATGCACTAATATTTTTAAGTTGCGCTTGCATTCCCAATCTGTGAAGGACCTTTCCAAGGGAGTATATTCCTGACAGCTTGGCAACTCCGCTTATGACTAGCTTAGAGAGTTAAGCTTATAACAATCTGTGTCTCAATGGTGGAGATCAAGGTCTTAAATATTGGTGGAAATGAGCTATCAGCCTTTATTTTGTAACCTCCGCACAAGTATAGCAAGAACTTCTAGGATGTAAATTACCTATGTCTCTTATGTGTAATCCTTAGCATTTGTATAGGGAAATATGTCCACCGAGTTGAACCTGTTTCACCCATCCTATGATAGGCCTAGGATTACGGTGTCCTGGTTGTCCTTGCTAAACAAAGAAGCTATTCATATACCAATTTAGAAGTCCTAGGATCGAGGTGTCTTGGCTATTCTTACTAAATGGAAGAGCAATTTGGATACCAATTTAGAAGTCAACTCAAACCCCATATAGTGAACCTTACGAGCTAAACCATGTCAAACCATACTGAAATACTGCTAGAATAACTCAGAGAATAAAGACACTTAGGGAAACATTCAAACTTTTACATGCCATAGTTACATAGGCAATAGTGCCTAAACATTATTGCCTATGTGCATCATGTTAGTGTTAAGACACAACATAATGCTACCCTATCGATGGCTAACCCTTGTCTATAAGTAGGTGGTGACAAGCGAATGTCTTTACCTATAAGGCCCATATTACCCTAAAGAGAGCCATATCCAAGATGAATAAACTATTATGTTATCCGATCAACTGCTAACACCCATTTTGTTCCCTTAAGTGATAACATAAGAATGTTTGCCACTCAAGAGGTCTCGTTCAAGGTTAGTTGTTGCCCTCGAGGAAAGAAAGTCCACCTGGGTAAGTCATTATGCTATCGACCGATGGCTCAATGCCTGCCAACCATTAAATGATGATAATAGAGCATCATCGTATCAATCACTGGTAGTATCCTAAAAGGCTTTATGTTGTCTCATTATAGACGAACTTAACCTGAATAAGTCCTTATGCTGTCTAACTGACGGCGTAATGCCCACCAAACATAGGGTGATAATAAAAATAAGTCATCACCGAAAGTGTTAGTTTTATCTTAAAAGACATCACTTCATCTTAATAGGGATAATTCTAACTCGGATATATCGTTATGCTATCTGCACCAACCTAGACTTTGGCATGCCAATCTACACTACCCGTAACTCTTTCTTATGTGCCACAAAAGCTTTAGAATACCCCCTTTTTTTTAAAGCAAAGTTTTATTGAATTTATTTTCATGATCATAAAAACTATATTTCCTAAAATAAACAATCAAAAAGTCATACTTTAGGAGAAAATGACAAATGAAAAGAAAAGTCTATCAAGAAAATATAGTCAAAAAAAGGAAAAAGAAGTTTGTCCAAAAAAAGGATCATAAATTAAGTCAAAAAAAAAAGGAAAGAAATTAAAATAAATGATTAATAAAATATGGGTGGTATTAGGTCATTTTCTTCTTTCCTAATTTGTTCATAGCATTTTGCACCATTTCCATACCTTTTAGTCTGAAACATACACAACATATCTTCCATCAGACATCATTCTTTAACATGGCCATACACAAATCATTATATATTGCTAAATTTATTTCTTTCTTACATAGAAAAGGTCATAACATGGAGGATTAATTACAAGCAAGAATTAATACTTGCAAAAGGATTCAAAAAGAGCTCGAGTATGATGTTTAGCAAATAAAAGAATAGCTCTCAAAAGTTGTGAAAGTCTTAATTGGCTTTCTTATAAAAGAATATGCAAGAGAGGCATTGTCATATACGATTAGTAAGGTAGGTCAGGTGATGGCAGATCAATCGGAAGCATGTATTATCGTCAAAGAAGTTAGACAAGATATCTAGAACATGAAAGGATAATTATTCAAATTAACAAAAATATTCACAAGCCTTTGTCAAATGATGATAAATTATCCTGAGAGATGTTGTCACCAATAACTCAATTCCATACACTACACGACCTAATTCGGGATTAAAGATACATGAGTCCAAACCTAAAGCGATAAACACCAAACCCTTTTTTATCACACTTTTCTCAATAACTGAGACAAACACCCTAACTCTAAGTTGTTACAAATCAATAACCTTTCTGAAATAAGAAATCATCTCATCACCTTTCAACTATCTTTTGGTTTTGGTATTAAGAAAAGATCATAAGGAGTGTCCCAATTTGATCCTATTCTAATGACTTATAGAGAGCTATAACCCTATTTACTCTGAGGACACTTGGTTGCACCCATCTATGTCGCCAAAAAAAGCCCCTATACCCTCAGTGGTTTAATGCAAATAGCCATTGCAACTATCATGTTGAGACACTAAGGGATGACACTGAGAACTATATATCATTCAAATGAAGAGTATAATTGATTCCAAGGTCCTGCAATTCAAGGTGACCTAGGGATCCTAATTGATCAAGAAATTCAAAAGATCATGCAAAGTTACTGATGATGACAGATGACAAATGGATCTTTCTTATCCTTTTAGGAGTACAAGGATGTCGGATAGGAGAATTTTTACAAAGACAATGTTAACTTGTTTTTTTTAAAAAAAATTTGGAAAGCGAAATCCTATGCACTGAAGACATTTAAGGAATGATAAAAAGCATGTTTAATTTTTATGGTATGCTAGTTTGTACCTTTTCACTATGATTTCCTTTATGTTCAGACTTTATCAAAGACCCATGGATCATCAATTCATTCACCCATCATTCACTTATGAATGATAGCAATAAAAGTGAATAATGTTAAAACCCATCATATCTTCAAATTTCTCTTTGCAAGTAAAATGAAGAAAAATGATTATGCACTTCAATCATATGAACTCTTTGACCTAGTGCTTTTACAATCAACTCATAATATAAAGTGGTCGAGACTAAATCCATTAAGAGAGATTCACATTAAAAAACACAATAGAAATATAACCAACTTAGAAAAAAAATCTATGCCATGAAGCAAGAAAAATTACTTAACAATGCCAAGAAACTCTTATTGGTCCCCGATGTGACCATTCCGTAAAAATTCAAGGTCCTAAAATTTGAAAAGTTTGACAAGCTCTATTGCTAAAAAATGCATCTAACTATCTACTATTGAAAAATGGCAGAGTATGCTGGGGATGAAAAGTTGCTTGTCCATATATTTTTGAAAAGTTTTACTGAGGCAGTATCTACATGGTATTCCCGACTAGGAGAAAGCCAAATATCCACTTAAAATGATTTGACTCAGACGTTTTTGGAACAATACAAGCACTTATTAGAAATAGCTTCTGATCGGTGGACTCTTCAAAAAATGAGAAAAAATCTTATGAAAGTTATAAAAACTACGCTTGTAAATAGAAAATGATAGCTTCTTAGGTCCAACTGCCTCTTACTAACATGCAGCTAACTGCCTACTTTGTGGATACTTTTATTTCTCTTTATTATGACAAAATGGTCGGCAATGCCTTCACAAAATTTGGAGGCATATTATTTGCTGTGGGCAGAATAAAAAATAGGATCAAGATAAAGAGAATCCAAGGTGCCTATATGGAACTCTTTTCAAAAAAGAAATGGATGAGCAAGTTTTAACCATTAATAGCAAAAAAAAAGGCTAATTCAAGGAGATACATTCGAACTTTATCCTCACCTCAAATTTATAACTGATTGTCAAACTCTATATGTCTATCCATATGTTATAACACCTGTCCAAGAGATGCAAGCCAGCTTAGAGGTTAACTTGAACTGTTCACTAACATAAGAGAAAAAGGACAAAGGTGGACCATTCCCTACTATCGCAACGTGACCCGAATGGGAATCCTGACCAAGCTCGACTTAAATGGCTTTTGCTTCTATATTTGTTGACATATCATTATTTTATATTCTCTTATTCCTATAGGCCATGTCATTATCGATATTTTTTTACTTTTAAGGATTAGGTGGTCGAGGTAAATCACTCACTCAAGTTAACCCTAAATAGTTATTATGAAATAACTATTTATTTAGAGTTGCCACCAATCTATTTGGGCTAGATGAGATTGGTCACCTATTGGAGTTCATATTTCGAGCATCACAAAACCTTAAAATACTAACTTCGAGGTCCACGATCATACTAGAGATCATATAAAAGGGTCTGGGAGTCAGTTACAATCACAAGTAAGGATCGACTCTCTCATGATGCTTGAAAATCAGTACCTTATAAATTACGTTTTAACTTGAATTTTAATTTTATTGTTTCAACATATGGCATTTAATTATAAATTCCCAAAAATTTTATCAAACAAATTTGTTTCTCAGGATGAGAAAATCAAGTTTTAATATTTTTGAAAATCAAAATATCTTCCATACCCTCTCAGAGAACCAAGAGAACACAAAGATCTTATCATTCTCTATTGTACTTCACTGGAGGACTTGTGGAGTATGAAAGGTTTTATTTTTACAAAAATCAAAAAAATCTTAACTTTTATTTTGAAAAGGGTGCAGGTTATTAAAATAATCCATAGAACCCCTCACATATTTTGGTAGGAATTTCATATATTAATTTAATTAAGAGACATTGCCTTAATTTTAAAAAATATATTTGATTTTATAAAAAATTGATAACTCTATAAAATAGAGTTATTTAGTTTCATTATATATGTTAAAATCGGCTAGGTCTTAGAGATTTTTATTTAAATATCATTCATATTTAGTAGTTTTTAATTTAGTAATATTTTATTTATTTTTAGTAGTTTTTAATTTAGTATTATTTACTTTCCTTATATTTTAATTACTTACTTATTTAAATAATTTCCATATTTTTATAAGTCAAAAGCCTAAGGAGCTTTCAAAAATATAACAACTTAATGAAGAAAGAAAGTGGACTCAAGAAAGCAAGGTGATTCCAAGTTGCAAAATTCCAAAATTCCATGCTCAAGTTACTTGCAAATAAAGTCTTTTCACTTCAGGGTTTTGCTTATAAATAGGATTCTTATGTCTAGGTTTTAGAGGCATCCTTAAATACTTTATAGCTACTTATTTTAAAGAAGAAGAGAAGCTATCAAGATTTTACAATAGGAGAAAAATCGAAGAAGTTAAAGATCGAGATTTAACAATTTTCAGTTTTCTCTTCCTTTCATCTTTTTACTTTATGGTAATATTTATGATGATGGAGCTTCATTGTTTTGTGTTTTATTTAATCAATAAAAGCTAAATTTATTTTTCTAGGATACAATGGAACTTAACATGTAGTTTGGATGGATTTATTTTTCTTTTCTTAATTTAATGATAATTGAGTTGTTTGTTCCATCTTGTTCTTAATGCTTCTAGTTGCTTGGCCGCCAATTAGATTGGTTTGGTAACCTTAATGAACCTGGAAAAGGGAATTTTGGTTTAGACCTAGATTGAATGACTTATGTTGCATAATCATTTATTAAGATGCATTGATCTACTTGTTATATAGGAATATACAAGCATGCCACATGCAACCAAATTAGAGTCTAAGCTTAATGAGTTTCTTTTAATTCAATTCGCATAGGAATATAGTAAATTGGTTGAAAAAGATATTTTTATAAGACCATCGAAAGATACTTATAAATAAATTAGAACTCTAGGTTAACAACTCAATATCATTAGTCAAGTTAAGAGGATAAAACATATTCAAATAAAGTATTGAGGGAAATTGTAATCCTAGATTTTTATTATTGATTAAGTAAACTTCATTTAAATTTTTTTGGTTTTTAGTTAAATTTAATTTAGTTAATTTGGCTTAATTTTAATTAATAATTTTTTAATTATTTGTTCGAATAAAATTAAATTATGTTAATTTTCGTACTTAGTAGATTTACTATAATTCCTCGTGGGAACGATACTCTATTCATTAGTATAGTACTTGTTACGATACATGCACTTGCATAGTATGAATTTGACAATAAGTTTTTGGCGTCGTTACTGGGAAGTTGTTTTATTAAATTATTTTACTAATATTAATACCAAGCAAATTTAATCTTCAAATTTTTTATTTTTATTTTTACTTTTATTTTTATTTTTTTAGGTATCTTTTTCCATTGTATGCGAAGAACGAGAAACTTGGAACTTGTCCCTTTTGATTCAAAACCCAAAAGAACTTTTCATCGATATTGAAGGGAGAATTTACAAGCTTTGCTTTGACTCAAAATAATACAATGGCCGAAGAAAAAGATACAAAGTGTTACCGGAATTTGTTGTCCCTCTTGCACAAAGTGTTCATTCTAGTATCTAGAGACCTACCATATAAGCCAACAACTTTGAGATAAAGCTAGCCATTATTCAGATGATTCAGACATCAATTCAATTTGGTGGTCTAACCAGTGAAGATCCTAATGCTCACATTATGAACTTTTTAGAAATATGCTATACTTTTAAGCATAATGGAGTTTCAGATGATGCTGTTAGATTGAGACTATTTCCTTTCTCACTTCGGGATAAGGCAAAAAGTTGGTTGAATTCACTTGCAGCTAGCTTTATCACTACCTAGGATGACTTGGCTCAAAAGTTCCTTTTCCAAATATTTTTCTTCGGCCAAAACAACAAGGTTGAGGAATGACATCACTTCCTTTGTGTAGTATGACTTAGAATCACAGTACCAAGCTTAGGAAAGATTCAAGGAGTTGCTTTGAAAACGTCCTCATCATGGTCTTCAAAAATAGCTTTAAGTTCAAACTTTTTACAATGGAATGATGGGTCAAATAAGAACTATTATTGATGCTATAGCAAGTGGTTCATTTACAGAAAGATCATCGGATAAAGCTTATGAGTTACTAGAGGAGATGGTGTCCAATAATGATCATTGGTCCACCAAAAGAAGTTTGCCAGGAAAAGTTGCTGGAGTTTATAGAACCGATGCCATTACTTCACTTCATGCTAAACTTGCGGTAATCACAAGGAAACTGGATGCTATGAGTGTATACTCAGTTCCAAGTTCATTTATGGTTGGTAAATTATTTGGACTGAGCAGTGCTCTAACTATGCTGAATCTGTTAACTATGTTGGAAATTATAACAGGCAGTAGAATAGCCCTTATTCAAACACTTATAATTCGGGTTGGCGAAATCATCCAAAATTTTCTTGGAATAATAACCAAGGACCTTCAATTGCAAATAGGTAAGCATTTTCACCTAGATTTTCTCAGTAAGCTCGGGTCTCTAACTAAGCCCAAGTTTCAATTCAAAAAAAGAAGCCATTAATAAAAGATGTGTTTATGAAGCAAAGGGCAGAAAATGAAAGTTAAGACAATATCATTCAGACCTTAGCAACATCTCTCAAGAATCTTGAGACACAAAGTAGGTAGATTGCCTCTTCATCAATAATCAACCTTTAGGAATGCTTTAAAGTAACACTGAACCTAATTCAAAAAAAGATGGAAAGGAGCATTGCAAGGCCATTACACTAAGGAATGGTAGAGAGATAAAGAATACAGAAAAAGAGCTAGATTTTTCTTTAAAAAAAATAGGAGAGTAAAAAAGAAGCTGACAAAATCCAATAACAACAATGTCAGGGTTATCTCCACCACCACTTTTTCCACAGCGTCTTCAGAAGTAAAAACTTGACAATCAATTCCAGAAGTTCCTTGAGGTATTTAAAAAACTTCACATTAATATTCTTTTTGCTAAAGTCTTGGAACAAATGCCTAGTTATGTCAAATTCATGAAAGATATCTTGTCAAAAAAAAGGAAATTGGTGAATTTGAGACTGTCGCACTTACTGAAGAGTACAGTGCTATATTGCAAAAGAAATTTCCATCCAAACTTAAAGATCTAGGAAGTTTTACTATTCCATGCACCATTAGGAACCAATTTTTTGGGAGAGCATTATGTGATCTTGGTGCAAATAAATTTGATGCCTCTTTCCATTTACAAGAATCTAGGTTTAGGGGAGGTAAAACCCACCACAGTCACTTTACAATTGGTAGACAGATCCTACACATACCCAAGGGGCATTGTTGAAGATGTCTTGGTGAAAGTTGACAAATTTATCTTCCCAGCTGATTTCATAATTCTAGACATGAAAGAAGATCGTGAAATACCCATCATTCTAGGGAGACCTTTTCTAGCAACCGGTAGAACTCCAATAGATGTACAGAATGGTAAACTTACCATAAGAGTTCAAAACCACGAGGTAACATTTAATTCTTTTAAAACTATGAAATTCCTTAATGAATCTAATGAATGTTTTACAGTAAATGTGGTAGATACGACAATAAATAAAAATTTTTATAAAAAGCTATCATGTTGATCCTTTGGAAGTAACACTGGTATCCACTTATGAAAGGGATGATGAAGAGTTAATCAATTGTTTGAAGTTGCTCAATTCACCATATTCAATTAGATCCAATTCTAAAATTCGAGATTCTAGGACCTTTATCTAATACGCCAACCAAACCCTGTATCGAGGACCCACTTCTTCTGGAGCTTAAACAACTCCCTTCACATTTGAGCTATGCTTTTCTTGGCTAAAATTCTACTTTACCTATTATTATCTCTTTTTCCCTTAATGATGAATAGGAAGACAGATTACTTAGAGTGCATAAAGAGCATATGAAAGTGTTAGGGTCATCAAGTGCTAATATCAAGGAGATTAGTCCTTCGATTTGCATGCATAAGATCCTCCTTGAATACAATCATAAGGCCACCATAGAGGATCAACACCAACTTAATCCCATCATGAAAGATATGGTTAAGAAAGAGATTATTAAGTGGTTGGATGCAGGTATCATTTATCCCATCTCTGATAGTTCTAGGGTAAGTCTAGTCTAATGTGTGCCAAAGAAAAGAGGGATGACCATAGTGTCCAATAAGAATAATGAGCTTATTCTAACAAGAACGATGAACGGTTGACAAGTTTGCATGGATCATAGGAAGCTTAACAAAGCTACTAGGAATGATCATTTTCTCTTGCCCTTCATTAATCAAATGCTTAATAGGGTTAGCTGGTAAGGAATTTTACTATTTCCTAAATGGTTATTCAGGATGCAATCAGATTGCCATAGCACCAGATGATCAAGGGAAGACCACTTTCATATGCCCCTATTGGACTTTTGCTTTTCGAAGGATGTCATTCGAACTTTGCAATGCTCCGGTAACCTTCCAAAGATACATGATGGCTATATTTTTTGACATGGTGGAAATTTCCTAGAGGTATTTATGGATGATTTTTTAGTTTTTGGAAACTTTTTCAATGAATGTTTGCATAATCTAGGTCTGGTGCTACAAAGATATGAAGAAACCAATTTAGTCCTAAATTAGGAAAAATGCCATTTTATGATATAAGAAGGCATTATTTTAGGACATTTAGTTTTAAGGAAAGGCATCGAAGTGGAGAAGGCAAAGATTAAGATAATTGAAAAACTTCTAGCTCTAATATCAATCGAAGAAATTCGAAGTTTTCTTGGTCATGCCAGATTTTATCAAAAATTCATTAAAGACTTCTCAAAGATTTCCAAACCACTTTACAATTTCCTAGAAAAAAAAGTACCATTTAATTTTGATAATGCATGTTTAGCCTCTTTTCTAGAATTGAAGAAAAAATTAGTTTTTACTCCTATTATTATTACCCCATATTGGAATTTTCCTTTTGAACTCATGTGTGATGCAAGTGATTTTGCAATTGGTTTGGTGTTAGGTCAAAGAAAAGAAAAAGGTTTTTCATCCTATATATTATGCAAGCAAAACTTTAACAGATGTCCAAATAAATTATACTAATACTAAAAAAGAATTGCTTGCTGTAGTGTTTACTTTTGATAAATTTAAATCATATGTTATGGGCACTAAAGTTATTGTTTATGCTAACTGACCACTCTGCTATTAAGTATTTGATTGAAAAGAAAAATGCCAAACTAAGATTGAGTCGATGGATACTGTTCTTGCAAGAATTCAATTTAGAAATTCATGATAGAGAAGGAATAGAAAATCAAGTGGTGGATCATCTCTCAAGATTGGAAAATGGGGTAAATGTTGGCAACGTCATCCAAATTAATGAGACATTTCCTAATGAGTAGCTCTTCCAGGAAAATTAAAAAGTATTACCATGGTATGTCGACTATGTCAATTATATTATAAGTAGAGTTTTTCCCTTGGTTTAACTTCTTAACAATAGAAAAAAATTCTTGCATGATGTTAAGTATTATTTTTGGGATGAAAAAAATTCTTGCATGATGTTAAGTACTATTTTTGGGATGAACTTTTCTTGTTTAAGTAATGTGTAGATCAGATTATTAGAAAATGTGTACTGAAGGAAGAACTAGAAAATATTTTGCAGCATTATCATTCATCAAATTATGGTGGACATTTTGGAGGCGATAGAACTGCAGCCAAAGTGCTATAATCAAGCTTCTATTGGCTAACTCTTTTTAAAGATGCTCACCAATTTGTTTTGAGATGTGAGAACAGTAAAAAAGTAGGCAACATATCAAGGAGAAATGAAATGCAACTCAACAACATCCTAGAAGTAGAGATTTTTTATGCACGAGGTATTGATTTTATTGGACCATTTATGTCCTCATACAATAATCTTTACATTCTAGTTGCTATAGATTACATCTCAAAGTGGGTTGAAGCAGCCGCCTTTCCAACCAATGATTCGAAGGTTGTAATGAACTTCTTGAAAAAGAATATATTCACTCGGTTTAGCACACCAAGAGCTATCATTAGTGATGAGGGTTCACACTTTTGCAATAAATATTTCGCAGCCCTCCTTGCTAAAATAAGGTTAAACATAAAATTGCCATAGCCTATCACCCCCAAACAAGCAGCCAAGCTAAAGTGTCAAAATAAGAGATCAAAAGGATATTGGATAAGACAGTTAGCCCGACCAAAAAAGATTGGTCCAACAGATTGGATGATGCATTATGAGCATACCAAATTACTTATAAAACACCCATCGGGATGTCTCCCTATAGAGTGGTTTTTGGTAAAGCTTGTCATCTTCTAGTCAAGCTTGAACATAAAGCATATTGGGCAATTACGAATTTGAATTTCGATCTTCATTCCGCTAGTGAAAGGCAATTGTTGCAACTTAATGACATGGATAAGTTTCGACTTATGAAAATGTCAAGATTTACAAGGAAAAGACAAAGGGATGGCATTATAAGAAGATTCTTCAGTGGAAATTAGGTCAATATGTTTTTCTCTATAACTGACGTTTGAAGTTATTTCTTGGAAAACTTAAGTCTCGATGGTACGGACCTTTCAAAATCATAGCAATGTTCCCATATGACATAATTAAAGTTGTAGATGAGAGTTCCAGCCAAAGTTTCAAAGTTAATGGGTAGAGTGAAACATTATTAGGGAGGTAGATTTTATTGCCAAAAGTCCTCAATCACCTTAGCTGACCTAAAATGATCGAAAAATAGTCAAGCTGATGATTATAAATCAGGTGCTTCTTGGGAGGCAACCCAAGTTTCTTTCTTTTTTAACATTTTTATTTTATGATGTACATTTATTTTTTTTATTTTTCTAGGATTAAAAAAAAAAAGCATACACTACAGCACTAGAATTGGTGCTGTGGCATCAAGATGCAAAAAAAAAAAGAGCAAGGGCTTTAAGCCAGGCGCTGCAGTGCTAGGGTAGTGGCATTGTAGTGCCAGCCCAAAAAAATTTTACTTTATAAAAAACCCCAAAACTCTAACCCTAATCTCAGTAACCCCATTCTTATCCCTTCCCAACACTCTTTCTCTTTACTCAAAACACTCACCCACCATAAAAATCACCTTAAAAACACTAAATTACTTGAATTTTATCTTTTATCTCCATGATTTCTCTCCTTTACATAGGATTCAAGTAAGCTTTTCAAGTGGATTTATGTTTTCTCTCTCTCTCTCTCTCTCTCTCTCTCTCTCTCTCTCTTTCTCTTTAGAAGTCATCCAACACACTCCAAGTAAGTGAGTTCCATGAATTTATAGAAAATTTTCATTAAGTTTATATATGGTTAAGTTTTATTTTCAACTAATTTGATTTTCTATATTGTTAATTGTGGAAAATTATAAAGAATTTGAGTTTGGGCATTCTTTTATGGTGTTTAGTGTGATTATTAGGTTTTAATCAATCTTACTTATAATGCTATGTCTTGGAAAGTAGTGATTGTTGAAATTTGCATAATAGGTGTTGTTGGATATAGAGATTAGTGAGTGATTATTGTGAATTAATTGAGTTTATGCTTTGTACTTATATAGAAATTAATTGTTGCTTTGGTGTTTAAAATTTTACTCATCATTTAGTTAATTGTTGGTGTGTTTAAGCTTGCTTATTGTTGTGAAAAAAAATTATTACGGCAACAAAAAGAACTAAAACAATTTCTAGTGAAAGTTATGCTTAACAAAAATTTGTGTCCAAAGAGGCTTTGCAACGGTTGACCCAAGCACGGGATGTGAAAATCCCAATCACGCAAAGAGGTTTCAATTTAATTCTCGAAAACTACCCAGCTATTGACAATATCATAATTTCTAGAAAATGGGAAAAAATTTGTAAACATCCTAAATCCATTGTTTTACCTATTGTTCATGAATTTTATGCAAATGCTTGTGAACGAATAGGTAATAAAGTTGTTGGTCATGAACACTAGGTACCGATAAATAGTAAAGCGATTAATGATTTTTATAATATACCTAACATTCTTCATGATGAGTATTCATAGTTCTTAGAAAGCAATATAGATTTGGAAAAAGTGAAAAACTCTCTCCACAAGCCCAACACACAATGGAAAACGTCTAAAGGTGAACCTATATCCTTTAAATCCAATGTATTGTATCAGAATGGTAAGATTTGGTTACATTTTATAGTTGCTAATTTACTTTCTAGTAAGCATGTAAGTGATGTTACCAAAGATAGAGTAATTTTTCTCTACTCATTCCTTACCCAAAAGTAAATAGACATTGGTAAACTTATCTATTCAGCAATGATTCATATGGTGCAGTCAACGAGAAAAGGATTATGGTTCCCATCCTTGATTACTTCCTTGTGTGGCAAAGCAAATGTTCGATGGGAAGAATCTAAAGAATTGTTCCACCTGAAGACAGCCAATGACTATAATATGATAGGTAAAATGGGTGGTCAAGAAGTACTTACTTGGCCAATGAATGTTGGTGCTAGTTCTTCATCTGCTCTACCATACCCAAGCCAACATCGAGTAGGACTAACAGTTAATCAATGTTTGGCTAATCTTAAAGCATAAATGGCTTATCAAATGGAATGTAGTCAAGCCATGGAGCAAATGTTACACTTCTTTAGAAATCAACTAGGCTTAAACATGACAAATTACCCTCAAATGCCTCCACCACCACATCTACCCCACATTGAACAATTTGGTAGAGAGAAAAATAAGGAAGAGGACAAAAATGCTTAGACACTCTTGTCTATCACCTTATCCAATGAAAAGAGAGTATTCTTGATCTTAACTCTTATTTATTTTTGTGCATTAGGGACAATGCTTTGTTTATGTTTGGGGTGTTTTAGAATAAGTTTAAGGAATAATTTGCATTTAGCTTTCATGCATTCATATCTTTGAAGTTTTTTTTAGTACATTTTAATTTTTTTTATGATGGAAATGTTTATGCTTAATATGATGAGATCTTTATGCAATCATGAAAATTTAGTTATTGATTTATCTTGATTCTTGGAAAAATATAAGCATAATTTAATTTTGTGATTAGATTCTTTTGTTTTTCTCATTGTTCGGATGTGATTTTTGAATTCTAAACACTTGATCTCTTGCTTTGATTTGTATTGCTTATGTGAAGACTGTTTATGTTGATGTAAATTACAATTAATTCTAGAGGCCTAGAATTTGTTTAATTCTCTCTTAAGGTGAAATCCTAGACAACACTAAGTTAAAAAGATGATTTAGGCCATCGTTGGATCATTTGGCCTTTCTAAGCCTATCTTTATATAATTATTCTTAATAACCCTATTTGAGCCTTATTAATATATCCTTTTCTTTTGATTGCCACACATATTTTTAGCCTAGCCTAAGAAGAAAAACCATGATCAACCTTCAGTACATAGGCATGAGCATGAAATTATTTCAGAAAATATAATAAGCCATGTTTTGGATTGTGTTGTATTGGTGAAGCATGAAAAGAAAGAGAAAAAAATGAAAAAAAAAACACAACAGTGTGTGAATGAATAAAATGGCATAAAAATGGTCATGAAAAAAAAGGGTATGTGCTTCAACGTATTGTAAAAGGCTTGATAAAAAATCTAGAATAATAAAAGTGTTTATGGGTGAATTAAGCCAAAAATATATCATTCATCCTACCTTTACCCTAGCCTTACATTGCAAGCTTAATAAAGTCCTACATGATCTTTGAAGAGGTGTTGGTCTACATTAGTGGAGAGAGAGATGAAAAGCAAACATATGCAAAATTTATGATTTACGTTGACATAAATATATTCAGTTTGCATGCAATGATTTGTAAAGGGATTATTTACACATACATCAAAAATCCATTCAAAGCATTGAGATTTATGATTGAATTGAAGCATGAATTTGAATTATGTTTGTATCTACCTTAAGTTGAGATATTGACATGACTTTTGAGGAAAATTAAAGCGATTATCATTTGAGTACATTCATTTTAATTTGTGTTTTATTTCATTTAGTTGATTTTTTTTTTATTTTGCTTGAGGACTAGCAAAATCTTAAGTTTAGAAGTGTGATAACTCTATAAAATAGAGTTATTTAGTCTTATTATTTTATAGAGTTATTTAGTCTTATTATGCATATTAAAATCAGCTAGGTCTTAGAGATTTTTATTTAAATATCATTTATATTTAGTAGTTTTAAATTCAATATTATTTTATTTATTTTTAATAGTTTTTAATTTAGTCTTATTTACTTTCCTTATATTTTAATTACTTAGTTATTTAAATAATTTCCATATTTTTGTAGGCCAAAACCCTAAGGAAGTTAAAAAAATATAACAACTTAATGAAGAAGGAAAGTGGACTCACGAAAGCAAGGTGATTCCAAGTTGGAAAATTCCAAAAATACATGCTCAAGTTACTTGCAAATCAAGTCTCTACACCTACATATAAAATCCATTCGAAGCATTGAGATTTATAATTGAATTAAAGCATGAATTTGAATTATGTTTGTATCTACCTTAAGTTGAGATATTGAAATGACTTTTGAGGAAAATTAAGGCGATTATCATTTAAGTACATTCATTTTAATTTGTGTTTTGCTTCATTTAGTTTATTTTCTTTTATTTTGCTTGAAGACTAGCAAAATCTTAAGTTTGGAAATGTGATAACTCTATAAAATAGAGTTATTTAGTCTCATTATGCATATTAAAATCAGCTAGGTCTTAGAGATTTTATCTAAATATCATTCATATTTAGTAGTTCTAAATTTAGTAATCTTTTATTTATTTTTAGTAGTTTTTAATTTAGTCTTATTTACTTTCCTTATATTTTAATTACTTAGTTATTTAAATAATTTCCATAATTTTGTAGGCCAAAACCTTAAGGAGCTTCAAAATATATAACAACTTAATGAAGAAGGAAAGTGGACTCAAGAAAGCAAGGTGATTCCAAGTTGGAAAATTCCAAAAATACATGCTCAAGTTACTTGCAAATCAAGTCTCTCCACTTCTGGTTTTTGCCTATAAATAGGATTCTTATGTTTAGGTTTAAGAGGCATCCCAGGATACTTCAACTATTAGTTTTAAAGAAGAAAAAAAGTTATCAAGATTTTGCAATAGGAGAAAGATCGAAGAAGTTGAAGATCAATATTTAACAATTCTCAGTTTTCTCTTTTCCTTTCATCTTTTTATCTTTATTGTAGTATTTATGATGGTGGAACTTCATTGTTTTGTTTTTTATTTAATCAATATGAGCTAAATTTATTTTTCTAGGATTATAATGGAACTTAACATGTAGTTTGGATTTTTTTTTTATTTTTCTTTTCTTGATTTAATGATAATTGAGTTGTTTGTTCAATCTTATTCTTAATGCTTCTAGTTGCTTGGCCACCGATTAGATTGATTTGGTAACCTTAATGAACTTTGAAAAAGGGAATTTTGGTTTAGACCTAGATTGAATAACATATGTTTTATATTCATTTATTAGGATGAATTGTTCTGCATGTTACATAGGAATATATGAGCATGCCATATGTAACCAAATTAGAGTCTAAGCTTAATGAGTTTCTTTTAATTCAATTTGCATAGGAATATAGTAAATTGGTTAAAAGAGACATTTTTATAAGACCATCAGAAGATACTTATAAATAAATTAGAACTCTAGGTTAACAACTCAATAGCACTAATCAAGTTAAGAGGATAAAACAAATTCAAATAAAGTGTTAAGAGAAATTGTAATCCTAGGTTTTTAATATTGATTAAGTAAACTTTATTTAAATTTTTTTACTATTTAGTTAAATTTAATATAGTTAGTTTAGTTTAATTTTAATTTTAATTAATAATCTTTTAATTATTTGTTTGAATAAAATTAAATTGTGTTAATTTTAGTATTTAGCAGATTTAGTACAATTCCTTATGGGAACAGTACTTTATTCATTACTATATTACTTGTTAAGATACATGCACTTGCATGGTATAAATTTGACAGGAAAAATATTAAGCCTAATGTAGATACTTTATTTTGTTTAGGCTAATTTTTAGCAATCGCCCGGCGAAAAAGTTTTTTTTTTTTTTGAGAAGGTCAAGAATGCCTATGGATCATATTAAAGAAAAATGCAAAGATGTAGTATCAAAGGAAGTAGTTCCAGGTGTTCAGGGATGAAAGACATGGGAAAATTTCATAATTTTGCTTGTATGTATCGATACATGGTCCTCATATATCGATACAATGCTCTAACAATCTAAAAATTTGAAATGTCCCTATTTGTATCAATAAAATGTGTAAATGTATTGATACATGAGTTTATGTATCGATACATGAACTCATGTATCGATACTAGGCCATGCTAGAACCAAAACTTGCATTTTGTAAAGTAGATGTATCGATACATATCAACATGTGTTGATACAATGCTCCATTGTATCGATACAATGTTCAGTGTATAGATACATTCAAGGGTTGTTAGACCAAATGTATCGATACATTCTTCAATCTATCGATACATGCAGGCTATTTTCCATGATCAGGGCATTTTTAACTTGTCCACCATTAATCCAAAGGTCGATTTTAACTCGTTTTTGCATCAAAAAAGATCAAAACCCGTATCAGTTATGAGTTTAGACTTGTGAATTAATCAAAACATTTTTTTTGAAGTCTAAATTAAATCATAAAGGGTCAATGTCACACGATCACCATACTTCTCCCTTGTTTACTAATAAAGATCACCATCAGCCACCCTACTTGCTGGTATCTGATTTCAGCAATCAAACCAGCCACCTTATGTCCATCACATTGGTAGCAAATTGCTTCCTACAACCACCCTATATCCATCAGCTGTCATAACTTTATCCCCTTGAGAAATGACCAAAAAAACCTACAATTTAGCTTCAAAGTGTTGGTATAAAAAGGTCATTAATATCTCAAAAAAAAAATTTCTAGCTTATTTCAGCTCTCCCAACTCATTCACACATGAAAAAAAACATAATCCCATAGCCCTTTACTCAACATCCAAAAATAGCCCCAAACACTCATTCCCAACCACTATACACTATGAAAAATCATCCTCACGCATACCAGAACCGAAATATTTCTTTTTCTCTCATTTCTTACTAATTAACAACAAGGAAAAGAGGGGAATTCAGGCCATCTCTGCTGCTCCAACCACTTGACCAAAAATCAAAGCTTTATTGGTATAACTTCCTACTTAATCACTTTCATTTTCTATTTTTCAGTATCTGTTCATTTAGTGAGCCTTTCATGCTTCCATCACCCCTTTTAGGATTCTCATGTGTTATTGTGGCTTTTGGTTGTGGTAGCTTAGGTTTTGAATGTCTTGATGCCCATTTTGATGTGCAAAGTGTCTTATTTCATCGTCATTTTTTTATAGCTATTTGTTCATGCATTTTATGCCATATCCATGCATCATGTTATGTTTAATCCATGCACAAATCCTTAGCCTAGCATGTTTCAAGCATGTTTATACGTTAACTTGCATTTTGTCATGAATCATTGTCATTTTCGGCATGTTTCATTTCATAAGATGTGTGCATAACACTTTTTTTGTCAAGACCGTTGGTAAAGTTAGCATCTCCATTCATGTTATGTGCCATGCCCTTGCATGTTCATTGTCTTCTTCTTATCTAAGTGCATGTTCGATGGCTATCAAAAATTGATTTTCAAAACCTCCCTAAGCCAAGCATGTTAACCTCAACCAATGAGGATTAACGTGAACTTAGTGTTTTCTTTAAAAGTTAGCAAAAAAATCTTGGGGAAAATTAAGTTTTCCAGATCTAGAATTCTGATTAAACGAGCTCAAAACTTTTGACTTTCTGACAAAAATGGCCCTGGACTTGTTCTCGAAATGTTTATGCCTTGTTTTTGAGTTGAAACCTTGAATGGCATGATCAACAGGTTGTTTCATCATCTCAAACTACTCTAGGGCTGTGCAAATGAGTTCGTGATACTCATGCCACTCTTTCCCTTCAGTCATGGACGTTTGAATGTTAATGACCCGAGTTTGGACCCGAAAACACAAAGAAAAATAAAAAATATCACGGGCCTTGCTTTGTCCCTTATTGGCAACACAACTATTTTGAATTTAAAAAATCATTTTAAAATCTCAAACGATTTTTCATGAATTTTTTGATATTTTTCCCTCATATTGTGTCAAATTATCTTTAAAATGATGTCCTATTCACCCTCGGATCATTCCAGATGAGAGAGTTATGATTTTTCAAATCTAAACTATCCAAAACCCCTAAAATTAGCAACATGTTTTCTGATTAGGTTGTTCAGACCCACTAAATGATTTTTCAAATCCTTCAAACATTTTTCCTAAAAAATTCGTGAAATTCCCTTTTCAGAAAGCTATGGTTTGCAAGTTTTCAATACCAAACGAGTTCGGGGTGATTTTTCAAATTTTGATACATCCTATCCCTCATATGCTCTGCCAGCAACGTAATTAATCCAAACTTGAAAATTTATTCCCTAGGAAAGTGATTTTTTGGATATTGGGAATATTTTTAGATTGACCTTTGTCGAGTTACCTTTCTAACGGAATCTTGTTCACCCTCTAAAACCTTCAAACCAATTTAGAATAAATTCAAAAAGTGGGACAGAAAGTGGGATAGCATGATGCTGTCCCCCTATTTTTGGTTATGGTCAAAATTGAGTTGCTTTCCCAAGCTTCATCCCGAGACATTCGAATGTCACCATATCACCCTGATCAACCTTGAGAACATGCTTTAACTCCCATAGGCTCGCATCACGGCATGAATTTTTTTACATCTTTACCATCCTCATTCACAATAATTTCTTTTATCAAAAAGCATCAAAATGCTCACTCATTTTCTAAATCATAAAGTTTTCTCAACTTAAGTTTTCCAACTCGACTTCTTTAAAGAGTGCCAGACATGTCACTTTCGAGGATACTCCAACCTTGACCTTCTGAGGGGATATTCCAACCCCACTTTTTCAAAATTGTTAAGATTTAAAAATCTTCCTTTGTCAAAATTATTCGTCATCCTCGGGGATACTCCAACGCTGTCTTTCAACTACAATTAAATTTTTCTTCTTCTCGAATTTCCATGAACGTGTCAAGAGTCAAGCCCATTTTTATTTTAAAAAAAACCTCGTTCAACCAAGGAACCCAAATCCATCTAGAAAATTGTTGATTCGGTTATTCCCAGATAATCGATGCCAATTGTGAGATAAATTCCAATAGTCCATCCTTTTTTTTTATCATTACATTGAATGGTTCATGTTATGTTACTCCATTTGTTGCCTTACTTGATTTCTTTATGATGATTATTTGCATTCATATTTTCAAATCATTTCAAGTAAAATTAAAGGTGATGTTCTGCATGGGTATCTTTCTAGTGCCCAAAATGGAATATTCTTTTTTTTAAAGTAAAATCCAGAGGTCATTTTTATTAAAAATTTCTATATTGCCCATCTATCCGGGGCATATATGAGATTAAATCTTTTCATCAAACCCTGGATTTGTATTTCTATAGAATTCATCATTAAAAGAGGGTTATATCAAAATAGTGATGAGTTAAGATTGATAGAATCAAAACTGAGATAAGACAAACTAATAAGGTACCGATTTCAGGCATCGCAAAAAGGTTCATGCCTCATCGTGCGTAACCAACTCCCGAACTCAAATGGAGAATCTTTATACCATGCAGACCACGGGATTAATGTTTCGAGTTTTGTAACTCAAGACATAGGTTTCAATAGGCATCCGATCATGCCTAGCCTAAAATGATTGGTGGTGACTTTAAACGTTGGCCACTTTGTGATGGTTATCCGAGACCAACAAGATGAGTGATTTGTCTTATGGTCCCCCTCACTGTATCACGAGTCGAAAATCTGTACTTTCTTATTCTCATCACCTTGTAAAGGAAAAGTCTCAATCAAGAAGACATTCTTTAGTCAGAAAAATATTTTAAGCAGTATGCGCCCATAGATCCACAAGGATCCACCCTAGGGTACACTATGATGGCTAAGACCTAAAAGTGGTCCAATATGATGAACCTATTCCTAATGTGTACTTTTGACATGAAAGTATCCCAGCAGACACATTGGACTTGGTTATAATGCAAAATCATGAAAATGCCCTTAAGGTGTACCTTTGACATAAAAAGTATCTCGATTATCCAAATGACTCGAAAATGATTATAAAAGTTTGAACTCATCCCAAATATGCACCTTTGGCCTAAAAGCATCCCTGTGCTTATCTAAAACTTGGCTAGAGGAAAATTACCATAATGCCTTTAAGGTATATCTTCGATATGATAGTATCCCAGTACCTTAACGAACACTAAAATGATCTTAGAAGGCTAAACCAATCCTAAATATTCATCTTCGACGTAAAAGCATCTAGTGAAAAATTTACCAAAATGCCCTTAGGGTATACCTTCGATATGAAAGTATCCCAGTAACTGTAAAAGACACTAAAATGATGATGAAATAACGAACCTATCCTAAATATCCACCTTTGGCATAGAAGCATCTCAGTCACTATCTAGGACTCGATTTAAAATAAAATTACCTAAATACCTCTAGGGTATACCTTCAACTTGAAAGTATCACGGTAACCCTAATAGACCTTAAAATGATCTAGGAAGGCTGAACCAATCCTAAAAATTCACCTTTGGCATACAAGCATACCGATGAAAAATATTATCAAAATGCCCCTAGGGTATACCTTCGATATGAAAGTATCCTAATAACCCTAAAGGACACTAAAATGATGATAAAATGATTTTTCTACCCTAAAGGTCAAAATTAACATGTCAAAACTGACTTAATATGCAAAATTTGCAATTAAGCTCCTATGGAAGACCATAGGAATAATAAAAATATTTAAATGTGATAAAAATGACCATGTTACCCATAAATACTAAAATTTATGATGTAATCCCTAAACTTTCTAATTTTGCATTTGGGTCCCTACATAAAAAAACACTAAAAAAAATCATCAAACATGTGAAAATAAACATGAAAACACAACAAATATATTCACGAAGATTTGGTCAAATATCTTGGCCTTGAAACAAAATTTTTCAACATGTTACACAATAGTCCCTAAACTTTTCTAATGTTTACATTTAACTCCTTGAAAAAACTACAAAATCTCACCAAATATCATTAAATCAAGTGAAAATTAACACAAAAATCATGGAAAAATATACATGAGGGTTTAGCCAAGCATCTTTTGCCATAAGACACATTTTTATGTCAAATAAGACCCTAATGGGTTAAAAATGTATGAAATACATTCCAACATGTTTAAAATGTATGAAAGGCACTCTTAAAGGTCAATGAAAAGTTTGGTCATGCTTGGATAACCTTGGAAAAAAATTTTTGAATTTTGCAATTTACTCCCTAGATTTTTCATCATTATAATATAGCCTAAAAAATCAAAAACATCATAAAATCATTCTTGTTAGTTATGGTTAAGCATGGAAATACTTTTTCAAGGCCTTAAAAATTTTGGGAAAACTATTTTTAGGCCCCTGCAAGTTTTAAACATCATAAAACAATCCAAAACATCATGAAATCAAACATGAAATTTTCATCAAGGGCCATTATCATATTCGATCAACCCATATATCCACCAACTACAATTTTTTTCATCACATAATTTCATGAATATTAATATAAATACATGCCATAATTTTTACCAAGCTTAAATATGCATGAATTGATGATAAATAATGAACATATTAACATAAATCAACATGAAAACGCCAAGAAAAAATAGTAAAAAAATATAATTTGAAAATGACATCATTTCTACCAACAAACACAATTATCTTATTGAAAATCACCTTATTGCTAATAAAATCAAATATAAACAACAAAATCAAGGAACTTTGATCATGGCTTTCATACTTGGCCTTTCAACATAGATCAAAATCTATGAGCAAAAGTAATCACAAAGCTCATTAAAAGATGAAACATGCATGAAATCAACAAAAATTAAGAGTTTCCTATGTAAACTACCTTGAAAAGCTTAGAAAACTAAGAAATTCAAGTAATTTTAGTGTTTTTTTTCCTTATAGAAGCATTAGGCTCCTTTTGAACTATATGCTCCTTTATTTATAGAGGAAGGATTCAACCAACGGGGAATGATATCCCCTTTAGCTAAATTTGGCTTTTGTTTCCTTTATTTTTATTTTCTTAATTTTATAACTCTTTTTAGATTCTTTTCACCTATTTGATATGGTTAAATTAATGTTTTTGCCATCTTGTATAAGTCATTGACATGATTCATCATCTACAAACATAAGGATAAGATAAGATAAAAAAAATCTAATTTGGATAATCATAAATCATATGAACTAAATTGTGACAAATTAAAAATTATGTGCTTAAGAAATAAAATTTCACATAATAAAGTTATTAAAAATTTAACCAAAATAGGCTTGTTGGGCTTGTTAGAAAACAAAATTGGGTTATTAGGCTAGCTAAAAAATTAATAGGCTTATTGGGACCATTAAAAAATTACTAGTTTTAAAGCCCATTAAATGAAAAAAAATTAGCCCATTAAAAAACCAAATTGATATATTTTCCATATAAAACTTCAAAAAATATTTTTGACAAGTTTTATGTGCAAGAAAAAGGCCACTAAAAATTTCAAACTCATAAAATCTTACGAGCAAAAATCTTTATAGAAGAAAATTAATATTTAATAAAAATGACTCGGACTTTCAAAAAGCTACATTCAGGCTATTTTGTCAAAATATGTGAAATTATTTAACGTTCTAAAATTTGAAAAATTTTATAGATAAGAAAAAGTTTTTATTTTGAACTTGAGAAAATTCCAAAAATACATTCAAATTTATAAAAATTAATTAAATTCAATATAAATTAATAAAAATAATAACGATGAAAGCCTTAAATCTAGAATAAATTTTATTAGAAAATTTTGACAGTAAAATGCTTGCGGTACTATTAAAAATTCAAATTTAATAAATAAATCAAACAACTTGACACCTCATCCTATAAAATGCCAATATGAATTTTTCTTGAATATTTTTTATCTTTTAGGGGTGTGTATTAGGATAAAAACTACACAAGTATTAGCTAAAATATATGATGGTCAATTCCTAAAATTTCACAAAAAATCTCAAAAGGTCCCTAAACATGGGAAATTTGATTGTAACATTGTATGCAAAAATGAATTTCAAAATTTTCAAAGAATAAATTTAGATACTAATTTTTTTACCTTAATATTCATCTTTTTTATCCAAGATTGCTTCTCTACGACCCTTGAAATGGCAATTTTTCTATCACGTGCATAAGTGATTGTTTAGATATGATGAAATAGGTCTTAAAAACACCTAATCCACCTAGAGAAGTCAAACCCTATCGGGATGATTACTCCATTATCAATCTTAGATATTTTAAGATTACCGGAGAAAGGGCCTAGACAAAATTAGGTGTCTACAACTACCCTCATTGGCCATTGGTAAAAATCAAGAATAAGGCAAAAACCAAATAGACACAATTTTGCTTGGGCTATAAAGTCTTGAAAACTAAACTAAACTAAACTAAAAATATACATGAAAACAAAATAACCAAGAGCGAAACCTAAGGTCGGAATGATGGCTAAGGCGGAACCTAAGTTAAAAGGTTGACCATGGCAAAACCTAAGTCTGAAAGGATTGAAAATAGTGGAAGCATAATAGTCGACAGGGTGACCATGTAGTCAATAGGGTTGACTAAGGTGATACCCATGTCTGAAAGGGATTGACTAGGCAGAACCATAATAATCAGTAGGGTAACCAGGGCGATACCTAAGTCTAAAGGGTTGACCGAGGCAGAATCATGATAGTCAATAAGCTAAATGGGCAATATCTAAGTCTGAAAGAGATTGACTAGGCCTGAATCATAATAGTCAACCAGGTGACTAAAGCAGTACCTAAGTCTAAAGGGTTTACTAGGGCAAAACATGACAATCAGTAGGGTAACCAAGGCTATACCTAAGTCTAAAAGGGATCAACCAAGATGAAACCATAATAGTTAATAAGGTGACCAAGGTAATACCTAAGTCTAAAGGGTTGACTAGGGTAGAACCATGATAGTCAATGGAGTGATGAATATGATACCTAGGTCAAAAAAAAAAACAACCAAGGCAAAACCATAATAGTCAATGGGGTAACTAGGGTGATACCTTAGTCTAAAGGGTTGACCAAGGTAGAATCATGACATTTAATGAAGTGACTAAGGTGATAACTAAGTCTAAAAGCGATTGACCAAGGTAGAACCATAATAGTCAAGGGGGTGACTAGGGCAATTCCTAAGCCTAAAAGGTTGACCAAGCGAAACCATGACAGTTAATGAGGTGTCTTGGGCAATACATATGTTTGAAAATGATTAACTAAGGTGAAAACATAATAGTCAATGGGGTAACCAAGGCAATACCTAAGTCTAAAGGGTTGACCAGGGTGAAACCATAATAGTTAAAAGGGTAACTAGGGTGGTACCTAAGTCTAAAAGTTTGACTAGGGCTAAACCATAATACTCAACGAGGTGACCAGGATGATACTTAAGTCGAAAAGGATTGACCAAGGCAAAACCATAGTAGTCAACAGGGTGACTAAGGCAATACCTACGTCAGCAAGGTTGACCGAGGAAGAACAATGACAATCAATATTGTGACGTGGGTGATACCTAAGTCTGAAAAATATTGACTAAGGTGAAACCATAATAGTTAATAGGGTCACCAAGGAAATACCTAAGTCTAAAGGGTTGACCAGGGTTGAGCCATAATAGTCAACGTGGAGACCATGGTGATACCTAAGTCTAAAAGGTTGACTAAGGAAAAACCATAATAGTCAATAGGATGATTAGGGTGATACCTAAGTCGAAACGGATTCACTAAGGCATAATCATAATAGCCAGCAGGGTGACCAGGTGATACCTAAGTTGAAAAAGATTGACTAAGGCAGAACCATAACAATCAATGGGGTGACTACGGTGATACCTATGTCTAAAAAAGGTTAACCATAGTGGAACCATTATAGTCAACAAGGGTGACTAGGTCGATACCTAAGTCTCAAAAAAGTTTTCATCTTGGTGCATTTTAACTGGCCAACATCACCAGTTACTATTGGATTTTTCTCTTTATATGGGCTAACTTCATTAGTCATCTACCTAACTAAATGAAAAGAACCTTGATCTTTTGCTTAATCAGACAAAGTTAACTTAAAGCCTACTTCACTGACATTTCAAATAATCAGAAGAAGAGGATATGGAATTTAAAATATCATGAAGATTACTCTTCTTATACATTGGGGAGGCCTCATCAATCTCAGTCTCATTGTTGCCAATTTCTTTTCTTCTTGATTTTCTTATATGTTGGAAAGGCCTTATCAATTTGAGCCTCATTGTTGCCAATTTTTGTTCTTTATGGCTTATCGTTAAAGGTATAAATCATTAAAGAGCAATTACATGTTTGCCCTATAACATCCTTTTTCCAACTTTAACTTTTAAAATATACAATTTGTTCAATTTTTCCTAAAAAATCACCAAAAATTGAGTTAGTTTTTATCAATTTAAATATACAACTTTATGTAATTGGATAAAAGTTAACTTTTTGCTGCTCGAAGCACATTTACTTACTTTCATTGAAATAATGAAAAGTATCAAAGTTTTCTAAAATCTAGGAATTACAGAATGAGATAGCTTCTTATTCCAACCTAGGAAAAGATCTACTTGATCAGAAGCTATGGAAATTTCAAAATGATTTTAACCATGTAGGTCAAGGATAATGGACATGCTATCTTCATTATGTAATGTCAAGGCTTTGTCAGAGTAGATGATCACCATTCGAAAAATCTTTGAATGGGATAAGAATATAGATTTAAAGGCACAAATGAGGTAACACCGCTAAATTTTGACTAAGTTCAGATGAATGTTCCTTTTATAGAAATTCTTTGAAAGGCAAACAATTAAGTTATAACATCCTTTTAATCTTTAAATACAATAGCTTAGTAGGTGTTAACTAATGGTAGTAAACACCAAGTCTCAAAAGATTAATTTGGAAGGCCTTTAGTAAGCACTAATTCCTAAGGTTGGACACAAAAGTTTTAAAAGTTTGTGTTGAATCAAACCAATATTTGGGTATTGGACTCAACCTTTTGCTGATGTCATGAAATTTCTAGAGGTTTGAGATCATTTCTGAATTAGCAAAGGAAAGTTCTTTTCTTTTGGTGCCTATGTTTATTGGTTTAAGAGCAATTCCAAAGCCTTTCATTTTGTTCTAGAACATTTTTTTTAGGTTTTCACCCTAAAACTTCATTCATTTTCTATGTTTTTCTTTTTTTTTTTTATTAGCTGCCTCATCATATTCTCAGGGACTCAAAAATTATCCAAAAAGATGAATTTTTTTACAGCTTCTAGAATGACTCGATAGCTCAAATGGATATGCTCAATCAAAATGGACTTTTGTAGGTATGTAATGAAGGCCATGGTTCATGGTTTAGAAAAAAAGGATAAATAGGCCCAAATCAAGTGTTTAAAGGTAATTGAATTAAGGATCACTTTTCTTCAGTAGAATTCCCACCTAGCATGTTTTCCAAGACAGAACATATCTTTGTTTCTTCTTTTTTTTTTTTTACTTTTTCATTTTTTGTGCTTTTCATTTATTTATTTCTTCATCTTGTTTTCTTCAATCTTCATTATGAAGGAACTTGAGATTTAAACTTTGAATTGGTCTTTGACTTTATGTTGTAACAAAAGATTTATTCTTTTTGTAACTTTAAAATGGGATTTACTCTTTTTAACTTTAATGCTTCGCTTTACCATGCACCCTAATGTGGAAAGTGATCCTTGATTAGGGTTTAAAAAAATAAATAAATCATTAGGCTCAAAGGGAACTAAAAAGCGAAATAATTTTTTATATTTGCAAAAGGATAGAGAAAAATGGCCATTTGTCATTTTAAATAAAGCCATTTGAATCATTGAGCATTTCACTAAGAGAGTCGATAGTTTTCTTTTTTTGAAATCATTTTAAGCACCTCAACAGCATAATGTATCACTCAATTTTTCAAAATTTTTTTTTTATCTTTTTCTTTTGACATTTTGGATTAGTTTATGCACCTCAACATTATCAACTTCATAGCCATTTAACGAATCTTGGTTCTAGTTGGGCCTTTGAGAAAGAAATCGAATTAGCATGGGAAAACCTTAAATTTCACATCTTATTTATCAAGCATTGGATTGAATAAGTTCTATCCTAGAGAAAGAACTATTTTTGGCTCATGTTTACTCTCATTCTTCCTAAATCAAGGATTTGGAAGATTGTCATGGAAGTTGCAATAAAAGATTATCCAAACGAATTTAAAAGACCTTGGAGTACCATTATTATTTTAACACATATCTAACTATCGATATCTGAATATGTTAGGAGTATAACTTATTTGTTCGACCCTCAAGAATCCAAAAAGGAACATTTGGGTACAAAAAGTCTATAGCTGAATGTCTAGGATACTTTTATCAATAAAGTTGAAGGGTTTTTTAAAAGAGTCCAATCTAATAGTGATCACCTATCCAAATCAAAATTTTTTGAAATGTTCTCATAACCCAAGATACTAGAAATTATTAACAAAAAAGATCATACACTATGACAAAATACACAATGTTCATTCATTTATTTAAAAATTTAGAGTTTTTAAAAGGAAAGATACAAAGTTTTAAAGTTAAGATAGAAACTACCCCTGTTTGGCATACTACCATAAGGTCGATGACTCTTGGGCTAATCATCCTTGATAGGCATCCACTAGCTCTTGGAATTTTTTTGAGTTAGCATTCCTAAGAGCTTGTACTTTACTCTTGAATGCATTGTAACTTTTCATGGAATGGCCTTCCACCCCTTAATGATACTCGCATATAGTATTTGAATTATACTATTCTAAGTAAGAATGTTTCCTAAGTTTTGCTGGCACAACAAAAATCATTTGACTCTGCCAAGGCTATTAAATAATAAAAAATTGGGGTTGGGGATACAGTTCAAATGGATTTCCTTATTTTCTTGTTTTTTTATGGTCTTGGCTTTTATTAGCTGTAACTAGTTGGCATTTATTTATAGGGTCATTTCATGTCCCATATATGCCAGATGTTGCCCTTTAATAAGCTTTAAGGTCAGCATGAATATGTGTTATGGGACTGACTCCCACATGTTGAGTACCTTGAGATGGTTGCCTTATTACCTCAAATGAGTCTATAGTAGTATTAGTATGATATGGGACTATTTGCGTTTCTTTAGTCAAGGCTTTGTTTTTTTGTTGACTTTTCCTCTATAACTCTTTTCCTCTTTTTATTTCTGGAGTGATTTAGAGTATTCAAGGCTCCCATTTCCCTTCATTATTTTGGAATTGTTCCAACCTCTCCTGTCAACTAATGTCTTCTTTTTCCATCTAGTGGTCCAGTGTTATTCCACCTTAAATGGAAAAAATAACTTTAATCAGTATGCGTTAATATGCATGTGTCTTGTCAGCATTAATTTTTATTATCATTCATATATGGATATCATGAATGGAAAATTGACATGTTGATGAATGAATGAATAAATGAATGAATGAGTAAATAAGGTAAACATTTAATGGCATCAGACAGAAAGATTATTGTAGGGGCAAGAATCTAAGGAATTTGAGTCATGATTCAACACCATTCTTTCATTAACCAAAACTCTCTGCTTTATTCATTCATTATTGGTGTACATTTATAAGATTCAAAAGAAAAAGCAACAAAAAGACTGCTCTTTCAAAGATTTTATTTTTCTCGCTATGTTAATATTTTTAGGGAATCCTTGCAAATCCTGATAATTCTTTTTGAGCCCTGTATTTACAAAGCCTACCAAGCAGCCAAAAGTTTCTCTTCATGATCACTTCATTACCCCTCAACATTCTAATGCTTCCAATAATGTGATGGGAATTTAGCAGCATCATTTAACCTTGCTTTGACCCGAATTACACTGGCATCGTATGGCATTTTTCTATAGCATGCCTATGTAATCCCACATGTTATTCGCAATGTACATTGATGTCATACCATTTAGGATAAGGGCATTTATAGGAAAATGTGCACAGGAGCAACAAACTAATTCTGGAACAAATGAGTGAATAGTTTTTTATGGGTTAATAGGATTGAATCAATTTGGCAATTCCTTTTATCATTTTATAGTATTTTCTAAGAATGAACATTAAAAGATGACGAGGTAGCACTTAAAGACCAATAAGGTTAAAGGACAAACTAATTTGTATAGGCGTAGAATTGATGGCCTTAATTCAATCATGTGAATAGGCTAGCGATTGAAATCTCATTTAACAGTGTGCTTGATCTAGTCCTTGAGTCTTTAAGTGCCAAAGGTTCAGCTGATGGCATTGGTGACTCTTGGGGATCACCCAGAAGGTCTTTGAAAGTTTTAATTTAGACAATTGTTCCTCTATCACTTGAATCTCATGCTCCATTCCTCCAACTATTCTCTCCAAGCTATTTATTCAAGCTTCCAATTGGTCTCTCAAACTCTGGTTTTCTAGATTCATCAAGGATAAGGATGCTTTTAAACCTTTAACCATTTTTACCTACCTATTGAGCAAATTTTTTGTCCCCGAGGCTTCATAATCGTACTCTTCCTAGATAGACTCTAACGTGCTGATTCTTGCCTCTAAGTTATCACCCACATCTTGATCCTTTAAATAAGATGAATGTAATGGATTTAGCATATTATGGAAATTATGAATGCTTGAGTATATAAACAAATGAACATGCAAACCTTGCAGATGTGAATAAACTTACAACTTCTCATGGGACATAGATATCGTGCAAAAATTAAGAAGGAAAAATCGTAACACTGTCTTTTCTTCTTTTTTAGTAGACCCAAAAGCTTCATAAATTTGGTCAATTTGTTTTTGATTTTTCTCTTTTTCATTTCTATTTTTTCTTGGTTTTCTATTTTTTTCATTTTTGTTTCTCTTTTTTTCTTTAACTTTTTTATTTATTTTTTTTGAAAAGAGAGGTTCATGTCTTTTATTCTTTCTTTTTTTTTTAACTTAAGAAAGAATTCATCAAGTCTATTTTCTTAAGAATGAAATAGCAAGTACCAAAAATTATTTCAAAAAAATTCATCACAATATGGCAAATCAAAGTGAGAAATAAAAATAAAATTTATCATAGCAACACAATGTAAACTTATTGATAATAGGAAAATCAAATTATAAGAGTAAAAGGTTAGAAGAAGTCCCTTATGTGTACCTAATTCGATAAATTTTAAAATTGTGTATGGGTTTAACTGGGTAAAGCTCTTATGGTTCATTATATGAAGTTCGGGTTGGATGCATAAATAGATTCCTAAATTATTGCTTGAGTTCGGAAAGAATTAAAAAAGTGCTCTAATCTTTACCATTACGAGTTTATGTTAGAAAGGGTTTAATTCGAGTGAAAGTATCTTCTACACACTGTCACAACATACCCCGGGGTGGATCCTCGCGAATCTATGGGTGCGTACAACTTAAAATATTTTCCTAACTTGAAAATATCTTCTTGACTGAGATTATTCTTTGGCATTATGATGAGAATGAGAAAGTATAGATTCTCGACTTATGACACAGTGAGGGGGACCATAAGACGAATCGCTCATCTTATTGGTCTCGGATGACCATCATGAAATGGCCAACACTTAGAGCTGCCACCAATCATTTAGGGCTAGGCATGATCGGATGCCTATTGAAACCTATGTTTTGAGTTACGAAATTCAAAACTTCGATCCCGTGGTCTACATAGTACAAAGATTCATCGTTTGGGTTCAAGAGTTGGTTACGCACGATGAGGTACGAACCTCTTCGCGACGCCCGAAATCGGTATCGTACTAGCTATGTCTTTCCCGGTTTTGATTCTTTCGATCTTAACCTGTCATCATTTCGATATAACTGCATTTTATGCATGAATCTTATAGAAATAATCTAGGTTTTGATGAAAAAGATTTAATCTCATATACGCCCCAAAGAGATGGGGAATATAGAGATTTTTGATAAAAATGACCTCTGGATTTTACTTTGAAAATGGAATGTTCCACTTTGGGCAGTAGAGAGATACCCACGCGAACACTACCTTTAATTTTATTTGAAACAATTTGAAAATATGAATGCAAATAATCATCACAAAGAAATCATATTAGCAAGACAATAAACGAAGTAACATAACATGGATCATTTAATGCAATGATAAAGAAAATGAGTGTACTATTGGAATTTATCTCGCTATTGGCATCGATTATCTAGGAATAACTGAATCGACAATTTTTTAGATGCATCTGTGTTTCTTGATTAAACAAGGTTTGTTTAATACATTCATAGAAGTCCGAGAAGGAGAGCAAAAAATTGATTATAGTTGAAAGACAGGGTTAGAGTGTCACTACGAAAAAGTAGGGCTGGAGTATCCCCGTGGTTAACAAATAATTTCTAACGAAATGAGGTTTCTTTTAATCTTGACAATTTTGAAAAGCGGGGTTGGAGTATCCCCTTGGAAGGTCAGGGTTGGAGTATCCCCATTGATGACAAATCATTTTGACAAAAAAGGTATTTTTTTTTAGATCTTGACAAATTTGAAGAGCGAGGTTAGAGTGTCCCCTTGCAAGGCTAGGGCTAGAGTATCCCGAAAAGTGACACGTTCGACATTCTTTAAAGAAGTTGACTTGGAAAAATTAAGTTGATAAAATCTGTGATTTAGAAGACGGGTGAGCATTTTGACAACTTTAGGTAAAAGAAATTACTATGAATGAGGATGGTAAAAATGTAAAATGTGTTTATGCATTGAAACGAGCCAATGGGAGGTCAAAACATGTTCTGGACTCTAATCGGGTTGACATATAGATATTCGAATATCTCGAGATGAAATTCAGGAAAACAACTCGATTTTAACCAAAATCAACAACAGGGGACAGCATCGCGCCATCTTGGTTCCTGAATTTATTCTAAATTGATTCGAAGGATTTAGAAGGTGAACAAGACACTGTTATAAAGGTAACAAGATGAGGGTCATCCCAGAAATATTCCCACTGTCCCAAAAAGTCACTTTCTGGGAGAATAAATTTTCAAGTTTGGATCAATTTTGCTGCTGGCAAAGCATACGATGAACAAGGTGTGTCAAACTTTGAAAAATCATTTTGGACTTATTTGGTATCGGAAAACTACAAATAATACCTGTCCAGGAAGGGAATTTCATGAACTTTTTAGGAAAAATGTTTGAAAAATTTAGAAAAATCATTTAGTGGGCTTGAACGGCCTAACCAGAATACATGTTTAGATTTTAAAGGTTCCAGACAGTTTAGACTTGAAAAATCATAACTCTCTCATCCGGAATGATCTGGGGGTGAATAAGACATCATTTCAAAGATAATTCGACATGCTTTGATAGGAAAATATCAAAAAATTCATGAAAAATCGTTTAGCAGTTTAAAGTGATTTTTTAATTTGCAACAGTTGTGCTGCTAGTAGGAAACAAAGCAAAGCAGGGGATATCTTGTATTTTTTATGTCTACGGGTCCAAACTCGAGTCATTGACATTCGAATGTCTATGACTGAAGGGAAAAAGTGGCATGAGCATCACAAACTTATTTGCACAGCCCTAGAGTAGTTTGGGGCGATGAAATAGCCTGTTGATCATACCATTCAAGGTTTTGACTAAAAAAAAAGGCAAAAACATTTAGGAAATAATTGTAAGACCATTTTCATTTCAAAATCAGAGGATTTGTGCTTGTTTAACCAAGATTCCAAATCTGGAAAACTTAATTTTCCCCAAGATATTTTGCTAGCTTTAAGGAAAGTGCTAAGTCCATGCTAATCCTCATTGG
>JBBYHK010000003.1:1539137-1551257 GCA_038382065.1 Adansonia grandidieri
TATCATCTTTTAACTAATTTATCCAAATCATATTTACGTTAATTATGTTTAATATTATCTGGCAATTGTATTTGTTCAAATCCATCACACGCTACCACTATTCACGAGCATCATCTTTTTGAAAATTCAAAAAGTGAATAAGATAAAGAAAGCTGCCGGGAGTAGTTAAAATAAAGAAAAAAAAGACTTGGAATGAACAACCAGTGGACCAGGTAGTCTACCATGGAGCATTACCCCCAAATATTCTTTATATTACACAATTAATCATTCCCTTTCCGCAAAGAACTTTGAGAACCCAACTCCTCTTTTTGCTGCAAAATAATCACAAAACAATCTGATCGAGCTGCCATCGGCTTCCACCCAGAAATCAGTTTCTCAGCAACCAAACATGCCCCGTAAGATATCCCCTATGATTTCTATACTCGTCCTACTACTCTCACTTTCGCTACTCTTGCCTCCAACTTCAACCCGAAACACTCACTCCGGTAAGTATTAGCATCTTATGGATGTTGTCAAGCATAGATGAAGATGAAACTAAATCGAAATTAGTTCATTACGTTCTAAGTTCTAGATTCTATCTATTTTTTGGGTTTTCAATACTTTTGTTTTTGTTTTCGGGGTTATTGTAGGAAAGAAGGGGAATGGAGAGATTCAGAGAAATCTAATAGAGGGAAGAGGACCGATTTGTCACCGTCATGCAGGGAGCGGCAATCGCCCGTGTCCTCCTCGTCCTCTTGCTGCTGACAGCGAGAAGAAAAAATTTTACTTGGGCAACAAAGGGCCATAACTAATGGCTACAAAACAAAGCCTTGCTATGTGATTTCGTAATAATATTCTCTAAAATTAAGCAGCAGATATAGAAGAAATAAAGTGACAAGTGAGGAGATGCTGCAAGTGGTCTAGAGCTAATAGTCTAAAACATAACTCTATCCCTATGTTACTCATACTCCGATGTGATGTTCAATTTTTTAAGTTTTTCTATGTGTTTGAAAGCTCATATCTCAATATTTGTGTTCAAATATGTGTTAAACACAGGTATCACACACGGATAGTTAAAAAAATATGAAGAGTCGAGGCAACATAATCTATATCCCTACTCTTTATGTTATTGTCACCCTTTAAGTGATTTCAAAAGTTATAATTTTGATGTTTTTATTGTAATGGTGTAATACTCTATCTTGACCTCCTATTTTCTCATTTCTCTCTCCTATAGAATCGAACACAAGTTAAAATCCTTATTGTTTCTCCTTTTCCCCTCATCCCTTTCCATTCTCCCTCTTTAATCTTCCTAAAAGAGGGAAGCCTTCATTTCAAACATACAGGTTACCACTCAATCTAAGTGGGATTGCAATGTCCATGAACTCAATGTTTCTACCATAATTTGTTCAATAAAGGAAAGCAAATGCAATCTACAGCATAATTATGATTATGATTATGATGACTCCTTTTATGATTATTTAGGATGATGATTCCTCAATAACTTAGAAGTTCCCAGAATGATGAAGATTACATAGATTCCTTCTTTTTCTTTTTCTTTTAACAGGATATCAAAGATCATATGGATTCCATCAAAAGAATCTTACACGCAGTTTTGATGCTGTCTTTGCACAAGTTACAGATTTTATATAGCATATATGCGTGTGTGTATATATATGTACTGATGAAAGAAGACCACTAACCTACTGGCCTTAGAAAATAGATTTGCGGATGATCCTCTGTAACTCACGAACCGTTTACTTCAATTTAAAGAACATCAGCGAATGCTTGCTCCTGTCAACTTTCTTTGTCCCAAAGTACGAAGCAACTCATAATCCTGCATATTTCAATACATTAGAATTTATGAGACAAGCACAAACAGATAATTTCCACTTTCATCCTTCTATTGTCACTTTTTAAGTATGGACTCCTTGCCACCTTTAAAAAACTCTCCTGGCATGGTACATGGCAACAAGTTTGGCATCTAAGACCCATGTTACACGGACTCTTCATTTTCCTTAAAACACCCATGTCTAACACGTGTCCGACTCATTTTAGGACATGGTATAAGAGTATAATCCTCCAAATATATAGAAAAACTTAAAAAAAAATTGAGTATATCCGTATTGAACACATATCCATATCCGACATCTTTGAGTTCAAGTAACATAGTCTAAGACAACCACCAATTTGAACTTTATGCGGGAAAAAAGTAAAACTTATACCAGTGTACTTACAGCAACATGACAGGACGACAGAATGCAAAAAGTACCTGTACAATAGACTGTGCACAAAGCTTCCCAGAGAGAACAGCACCTTCCATCGAAGCTAAATACTTTTGCTTTGTGTAATCACCCGCTAGATAGAACCCTTCTATTGGAGATCTTTGCAAGGGGCGGCAGGGTTCACAATTTGGAACAGTTTTGTATACAGATCTGAAACAATAATTAGCTTTTGGTTTCAGCAACGAATCTAGCGACCAAGGTATAAATATAAATCAATATAACAGCTGCAATCCATTTAAAATACGTATATAGTTCCATACATAGATAAATGCATTCATGCACGTATGTGCAATAATATGTATGTAATGGTACTGAAATCCTGTTTGGAGATCATCTGAAAGTTCATCCAAGGTAACATCGAAAGCTTCTACGAAAATTTTGAAATAAATATTTATATCACATGTTTCTAGCACAATTATACCCTCTGATGCATTGGTAAATGAATATAAGGGAGAGCCATGCACGACCATATAGTTTTTAGCCATGACATGACACTTCAAGCAATAAGTGGATATTGGTTTAAAAAATAATACTGCTTCTAAAAGAATACGCTCGATCTAACCTTGGTGTTTTAACAATATGGTACTTTACGACTTTTGCTTTACTCTGATCTGCAGAAATTTCATCGGGGAAGAGCTTTGCGAGTTCCTTCATTGTGGCATCAATAATTTCTGAGTCACTTCGCGCAATCCATTCTTCTGCTGGGGCAAAAACAAACTCCAGCATGGATTGGTTTGGATTATAATATTCCTGCACAAAACAATAAACCATTAATTACCACGAATGAGATGAGAAGCTAATGCAGTCAGTCTCTTATATTATGAAACAAATTATAAAATGGGAGTGATACGGTAATGTCTCTGCAACAATTTTTTCTTTTTTTTTGGTTCTTCTATAATAATTACTCTCTCAAACTTTCCTTTCTCTCAATTTTCCCGGAAGGTTGAGCCAGAATTCCACTTTCATTTCCAAATGTTCTTTGGATTAGAAAGTTGCCAATAGTTGACAGGTTACCCTGCCAAGGCTAAATCAAATTAAGCTATGTTGCTCTGACTATTTGTTTGTTTTTGGAAGTACTTGTGTCGGGTACCTATGTCTAATAAATATTCGAAAATGGGTATGGAGATATGACCCTCCAAGGACCCTCTAAATACATGAAAAGCCTTAGAAAAAATTTAAATATACCCATGTCAGACGCATACCCGTGTCCAATACTCACACTCGAGTCCGAGTAACATAGAAATTAAGTCCATAACATATGCCATTTCACCATATCCCTTGTTTCAAGATTTGGAACCTATCATGATATTTTTCCCCCTCATTCCTTCATTTGTTTTCTTTTTTAGTGAAGATGGAAAGATGTCAATCAAAAATTAATAATTAAAGCTTTCTTGATAGATGTTTTCTTGTTATTAGTAGAAAAAAGAAAGATTTTAACATCCAATAATTTTGTTATCCATCAAACATCGAAAAATTCTTGGAAGATTGTAAAATAATGTCACTGATATCTAATATGCCAGAAATTATAGCAACATGATGGCCTAAAGAACATAAATTCAAGGGGCAATGGAAAAAGAAATTTTAGAGAGTTTTTACCTTACATGTTACAGACATGTCGGCATATACACTTAGAAGGGGACTTCTGCAAGCAAACAAAAACAAGAGTGAGGAGAAAGTAAAAGAAAGTACATGAGAGGGAAATACGTTCATGAGATTCACTTTAGTGAAGAAAAATGAAAAGACTGAAAGACACTATTGAACTATGCTATTCGGACCCGGGCATGAGTGTCGGATACGGATATATGTCTGACATAAGTATGTTCAATTTTTTCTAAGTTCTTCCATGTATTTGAAAGGTCCTTGGAGGGTCATATCCTCATACCCATATCCAAAAATTTGTCGGACACAAGTACTTCGAGAAAAATAAAGAGTCGGAGCAACATAGCTATTGAATATAGTTCAATACAAAAGATATGGCAATGATTTGGCGAAAATGGAAGATAATCATTCTCCTGAAACCCCAAAATACCTCATGGGATTATCTCAAGTTATTTGAATATGGAAAAACATCATTACAAAAATTGAATAATGCACCAAATGGTCAACTATGAAATAGTCAATAACTTGGATTATATTAAAAAAAAATTAAAACAATCAAAAGGATTTGCTTGGCTATCAATCGGCAAAGACCCTAGATAGGTGGTAATAATAAATCCCTACACAATGGTTTCCAATTCTTATAAGCAAATAACTTTTTACTCCATATTTATACTACTTCCATTTCCTATGTTACTCCGATCCTTCATTTTCCTTGAAGTATTCTTTTCCGACGCTCATATCAGACAGATATTTAGACATGGGTATGGGGATATATATGATCATCCGAATATATGAAAAACCTTAGAAAATATTGAGCTTACCCGTGTCAGACACATACCCCTATCCGACACTCACGCTTAGGTCAGAGCAACATAATCCATTTCAACATGAATATCGTAATTTCAGAAAGATAATTAGTAAAAATTCATTAAGCTGCAAAGTGGCAGGAAGATAATAAACATCAAAGCTGTATATATAGCAAAAAGGGGGAAAAAGAAAGGGCTGATAGATGAAGTAGGAAGACCTGCTGAAGAGAAGATGATCGTAGGTGTTCTTCAATTTCCTATCAAACCTGCAAATGGAGATAATCCACATCACTCAACCAGGGACTCTCATATTAACTTTCAACTGGAAAGGTACAAATATATAGATATTGCAGTCTAGAAACCCGAAAAGAACCTGAGTATCATAACACTATAGAAAATAAAGCATCTGCTTGTAAGGGAATAGAATGCATGTATCACTTAATTCATTTCATCAGTGGCGTTCAGCAATTAATAAGAAATTGGTGACAAAGATGCTTGTGTACAAGAACTGAACGAAAATAATGCTGCATTCTGATGGGAAATCAGTGAAAGGTGTTGGGGACAATGTAAACTCTAACGGTTTAAGACATTAATCTAAACTTGTGGTGCATGATCCTCCATTTTTCTTGCAATTCATTGAAGTAAGAAACAGCTTCCAGCCATTTCCACTCAATAATTACCTCTTGCATTTAAATTTCAACCATATTGAGCTTTGATATCGCCTACTTTGATTTCGTGTTTCTGTGAAATATATACACAAATTGTTTCCGGATTATAACTAGAACCCCCTTTTTTTCTGGATCCATCTCACATCGATGACTCAGCCCCTCAAGCTCCGCTCTGCTTATGATCACCGACGCGTACTCCACAATTTCCCCCTTGTAGTTTGACACTCTACTGCATTGGCCATGATATGACCTCAAATGAACTGCCCCCTTTCTTTATAACCTCAAATAAACCACCCTTTGTTTGTCCCTTTTTCAATGGGACCGGTATACCATGCGATTTCAACCAAAGCCCAAAGCTTATTAATGCTGCTCATTGATGTGGATATGCAACTAGCAAAATTGCACCGCATAACAACAATGGGAAACACATGCATGCTCTTCTAAAAGTGGAGAAGTAAAAGTGTAGGCAACCATAGAGAGTCGTAACACATGGTCAACACGCCTGCTTTTTGCTTAGAGGGCACGTCCAATGAAGAACATAATGTAAATGATGAGCAATATCTTTCTTGAAGGGCTGGACAAATATATACCATCCCTTCATTTATCTAGCATTGTTCTGATATGGGACTCTATACTCTAAGTGCTATCAACCGGATTATAGTATAAAGCACTCAACCATTTAACTCATGGTCGAAATGTGAACAAGATTCCACATAAAATCGTTTCTTCCCCTAACACTTCTTTTAAGCTTCCGGGTTAAGTAAGTTGAACAGATATCTATAAAAAGTCAATGGGATGTACTTACTTTAGATAACACCTAAAGCACAAAGATTTAGAAAAAGGTGAAGGGAAACAGGACGGAGCAGTGGCAATATCAACAAGCTGTCTGAACAAACAATAGAATTTGTTACCAACCATATGTGAACGTTGATAACTGGAACTCCAACTAATTTCTCTAATTTCTTGAAGTACGGAATCTCCCTCCAGTCTTCAGGCAAAAGTAACTTGAGGATATCAACTGATAAGTTCAACATCCATCAGCTATTATTAGAGAAGAAGCTGGTAATCTAGCAAGCTAAATAGTGTTGTTCAATAGGAGACAGAGTATACCTGGAGTTGCAATCACATAAGCATCTCCTTCAATCGTATTGCCATTATTTAGAAGAAAACTCTTCACGGTTCCTTCGTCATTGAGCTCTATTTTCTTTATTCGTGAGTTAAGCCGGACCTCACCACCCAGTGATTCAATATGATTAACGATAGGCATGCAAAGCCTCTCGGGGGGGTTGCCATCCAAGAATGCCATCTTTGATCCATGTTTCTCCTGTTGATGGATTTCCGTATATTCTTAGCAAGCTAGCACAATGTTTTATACCTTGTTTTCCTTTTATTTTATAAAACCTTGACCATATATAAATGAATGAACATGATTATCCAACAAAATTACAAGAAAAAATGTGATCTCTAAGTACTGGTGAATATCCAGTGCACCAAAATTAAAATTACATATTTGTTAATTGTTAATCAATCTAATTATGATGTAGTAAATTGAGGTGTCCAAGTTTCATATTTATAGATTCCTTAGGAACGCAGATAGTTTCACTACAAGTGATGTTCGGAACAAGGTTTCTGTTTGCAGTCAAGTACAATTCAACCATGGACCATTTGATGACTTTGCTGCTGACCTTGTATCCAGAGTAATCAAGTTACAAATATAAAGTCAGTTGGGGCAAAAAGGGGAACCATACCTGAAGAAATCGGTTCAAAGCAATCAATATGCATTGCATTGAAAGTTCATCTGGGTTAATGAAGTTCAGTGCCTTTGACATGGCAATAAAAACCTCTTCAGTCACACGATCAGGTATGCCCTGCAAACGAAAATGAAGAAACGAATTTTTCTTTATTTTTTTAATCATTTAAAAAAAGTTCTTTTTTCTACTTAATGCAATTCAAACCAGATTCAGTAACAATGACACGTCGACATTATTTAAGTGAATGCAGAGGATAACGCATGCATTAACTGATAGACTTTGCAGCACTTACAAAAGTTCACTCTAATAAACGTAACTCTGCACATGACAACTTGGTTTCGAAAAGTTTCTTTTTGTTACATAACTCCATAAATTCAGACCTCTCCTTCTTCCTCTTCATTTTTTCCATGTTCCTAGAAGCATTGGACGTACTTTTCTCCCATGTAAAAGTTTTGCATTATGATGATTCATGTTTTACTCATAGAAAAATGAAGCACCAGCAGTAATTAACAGACAGGCAAGCACACACATGATATTTTGAATATAACACAGAAATCAGACACCTCGGGGACTCCAAGTGACTTCGAACAAATCCAGATGCAAGGATTGTTGATCTATTATACTTACGCGCCTTTCAAGCAAATAAAGCAACACATATTTGGTAAAGGCTTAAAATTCAGTAACCCGTGCATGCATGTAACAACAGGGCAGTAAATTAATAGCCATTATATGAGCAAACTCCAAGTTGACAATGTCTTCTTGGGAAGTTATTCATCAGGATTAACTTTATTTCACCACTCAGAATCCTGCCAAACTTGCAAACATACAATTTTTTGTACATGCTATTAGCCTCGAAAGGAGAATTTTATCAAAAAAAAAAAATAACCTGCATACCTGCTTCGTCATCCACTCTTTAACAGATAAACCATCTTGGGCCTCAACATAAGGTTGTCCACCAAGCATTGCGGGTAGGAGTCCTATTGCAAACTTCACTTTCTCTGGCCAAGTCAACATTTCGTTGTTCTTCAAAATGGCCCATATCCCTGTCAGTTTATATTGAGAGGAAATATAAGCGAAGGAGATGCAAATTGTAATTTTTTACTTTTATAGGTGTTAGTCCTGGCACTCAGCGTATATGGAAAAAATTACACATAAACTTAAATGACAAGGGCAAAACAGAAGTCCAAATCACCCCCGACTGGGTCCAACGGTAATATGGATCAGACACATTCTATCAGAGGAATGTGATTCGAACCCAAAAAGATATTAGCTTCCTACATAACATTCACCAGAAAAAAATAAATAAATAAATAAATGCTGAGATTTGTTCCTAAATCAAAGCCTTATAGAACGAAAATACAAGCAAACGATCTAGGGATTTGAATCAATCACACCAGAAAAAAGATTAAAGAATTGAAACAGGGAACAAGCAAACCTAGTGAAATAAGATATGAAGTGATTTTATGAATTTCCTAGCATAGCTACAATAAGAAGAAAATCCACCATTGAAGGATCAAGAAATTACAAGTGGTCTTATGTTTTCTGCTAAGGCAAAAAATTAAAGGAATCAAAAGGAAAAAGGGTGAGCAAATTGGGTGACTGGAATCATATAATATTTGTGGGAAAATGTAATGTCCAATATGTCAATTCTATAATCTATATTACGTGGAGTAGACAAAAAGAAATTTAATTGGTACTTCGCAATAAATACACAAAAATGGCAAGAACAAACATCAAAAGCAAACTGGGATACTAACATATAAGATAGAGGAGTGCCAAGAGTGAATAAACTTGTTCCTAATATTAATTAATGATTTAGAACAAGGAAACATCCAACCCATTAAGTGAAAATAGGTACACAAGTGCGCAATTCTAGTTTCCATTTCAAACTTTGTTGTCATATACTGTTTGTAAAAGCAAAAACACATTGTCATAGATTTATGCAAACATATGCATACTTTAGTTACTATGTATTTAAATTGTTTACCATTTAAGGGTGCTGGTAGAACTTCTGGAAAATCAAATCGACTGAACTCTCCAGGTTTATTTGGCATAGCAAATATCATGGAATGCTCCTTCCATTGCAGCCGATCATTGATGCCAAGTTCTCCAAACAAGTTTTGCACATTTGGGTAAGCCCCGACTTGCCAAAAAGAAAAGAAAAAATAAAATAAAACAGCCATTGCAATGTATCAGATAGTATCGTACAATAAAACAGTCAGGAGATGAAAAAGAAAACAAATGGTTGATAATATTGTCCAAAATCTCCACAAGCCTATGCATTTACAACTTTCAAGCACTAAAAAGGAGGATGATAAAGTAAAAATCAATTGAATTACTGAATACGAAATTTCAAATGCAAGGCTACAACCTTCAAAAGCGTACAGTGAAGACCAGTTGAGGAAGTCTGAGTAAATGAAAAACATATCTATACTTACAGAATATATGTAGGCCTGTTTCATACCAATCTCCATCATCATCTTTCCATGCAGCCACCTGTTAAAAATAACACCAAACTCTAATTGATCACAGATGACAAGGGAAAGAGAAAAGAACATCTAGACTACATATAAATAAGCACGTCAAGGTACAAGCTAAAATATTTACAAGCAGCCATTTAAAGATATTTTAATTGGTAGAAGATCAACAATATGATTCTAACCTTTTTTTTTTTTTTGGGGGGGGGGGCATGTGATTGGGGGCTTGAGAAAAGCAAGTCCAAAGACACTCTGTACAGAACTCAAGTTAGTCATTTTAGTTTGTCATATTAAACACTATTTAATCCATGCTCCATGCCATCATTCAGAAAATAACTATAGCTTCCTTTGAACAAATCTTGCACTTAAAATTGTGTTTTCTTTATCAAAGATGAACTCTAAGACTATGTTACCCGGACACAGGTGTAAGTGTCGAATATTGGTATGCGTTAGACATGCGTATGCATTTTTTTCTAAGTTTTTCTATGTATTTGGAGGGTCCTTTAAGTGTCATATCCCCATACCCATGTCCAAACTTTGGATATGCTTCGGACATGGGTGTTGGACATAGGCACTTCAAGGAAAATGAAGAGTCAACAAAAAGATTTTAGAAATGAGAAATAAGATGATTCAACAATATAAATAGGTGTAAATTTCTATAAAACAGAGTAGCACAAAAACCTTTCCACCTAGAACATCTCTTGCTTCTAGTAATATTGGTTTATGACCTGCATCCGCTAGATATTTCGCAGTTGACAAACCAGCCAAACCTGCAAAAATTCAAACCGACATGCAGCAAAAACAAACTCAACTGATGGATCATACGTTAAATCTAGAACCCAGTAATGACCTAATATATCATTCACAAGACTAATTCCCAAAAAAAAAAAAATACAAGGCAAAGGCATGGAGAAAACACAAAAGGAACAAAATTTTAGGCATTAAACAAGTCACCAATATCAACCCAAGGACAAAGGGCTACATTTACATTCTAATAATAGCTTTTAAGTTTGCAGATTCTCACTTATCTCTCAAACAAAAGCATATTCATACTAGAAAATCAGTAAAAGGGAACAAAGTTTACATTGACAAACTTCAGACTCTCACGAAAGAAAAATACCAAATTATTATCTAATTCGACTCGCATCCAAAACATCTAATTTTCACAAAGCACAAGGCCCTAAATTGGCATAACCTTCTAATAAAACAAGATACGGTCACATCAGCAAAAAAAGAAAGTAAAACAGGCACATTTTGAAAAAAAAAAAAAAAAAAAACACTATCCAAAGACGGAAAATTGTGATTCTAAAATCGAAAAATATTCATAAATTTAGCTACAACCCAAGGCAGAACGAAGTCTAGGCAAAATTCAGTTCATCAGTAAGAAAAATAAATAAAACTTTAGAAATTTAGCTACAGAAAAGGCACGATTAAACCACAATAAAAAAAAAATCAAAAGGTATAGAACACGGATTTCCCAAAAGACAAAGTAAACACACATTAGAATTAAGACAAAATTCAACCTGCGCCAGCAATTATGACTTTCAATGGCTTAGTTGGACGAGAAGCAGAACGGAAAGAAGCAGATAGAGAAGCAGCCTCCAAAAAATTAACAGTATTCTCAAGCTCCGGTCTTGGATAATCTATGCAAACAACCTGGCTCATAATAAATAATAACAAGTAAAAAAACTATTCATTCAACTATTACAAAAGGGTAATAAGGTTATCCAAACATTCATCAACACCAACCAACCTGCAAAGGACAAGCACCCTTACTTGACCTCCTTTTAAAAGGAATTCTCAAGGTATGTCCCATGGATTCACCACTTCTAAAACCTAAGATTCTTCCCATGCTTATTGTTTTGCTTTGGAAGTTTAAGTTCACCGCTGAAACACTCCCACAGAGACTCATTTTCTTCCAAAAAAAAAAAAACCCAATTTTCAGATTTTTATGACCCAATTCAACTGCAGCTGTTGCAATAAGCAGAAACAAGAAATGGATAATTTTCAGTTTATCAACCAAAAAAAAAAAGAAAACCATCAAACTATTCATAAACAAAAAGCAAAATACCCCCCACTTTTTACCTCAACGAAGCAATTAAAAAGAACCCAAGGGAGAAGCAGATTGAGTTAAAGAAAAAGTTCGAAAAAAACTTGACTTGCCTTATAGAAAGTAGGACAACGGAAAGTGGGTTTGGACAGATCCAAAGTAAGTGGTGGAGGTTATAAGTTGAACGTGTACTTCGTATTTTTTTAAGACGCGAGAGTTAGGCCTTCGGCCGAAACAAGATAGAGGCAAATATGACATCAAATCATAGAAAATGCTTTTTGGCTGATTGCTAAATTTTGGGGTTGCTCTCTATTACAGGAATATTCTTTTACAATCAATCTGTTTGTTAAATTATTATTATTGTTATTTATAATAATATAGAATAAATAGAATAATTGATAATTAATTTAATATAATAATTTTATTTTCTCAAAAATATTTTTTAAAACATATTTTACTCAACTCTAATGTTCAAACAATATCAAATAAAAAGTCAAATCAATTAAAT
>JBBYHK010000003.1:1577045-1588649 GCA_038382065.1 Adansonia grandidieri
TAATATATACATCAATGAAATATAATTTTTTATTTAAAGCCAAAATAGAAAATAAAATTATTTATTTTTCTTTCTTTGTTTCTTTCTGACACCGTAATCATAATCAATTAAGTAAACTTGCATAAGATTAAATAAATCTGTCCTACTTTTCCCCTCTATTCAGTAATCATTGATCATAATCATACACAGTTGTTGTGTTTTATGTCCCCCCCCCCAAAAAAAAAGCATTTTTCCCTCAAAAATCAAAATTAAATAAAAAAATAATATAATACGATAAAATATGTATGTCTTATAATTTATATGATATAAATTATTAATGTATCTAAATTGATATAAATTAAAATTTTTTAAACATGATAAAATATAACAAGATACACGGAAATAATACGAATACACAAATTATCAAATCTTTTTATCACTATAATTTTTTAAAAAATTTTATCGAGGAGTATTTTTAAGGCACTCTCTAAGATTATAAACTAAATTATAATTTTTAATTCATTAGAAATAATCAAATTAATCATCAAATATTATATTTATATAAAATTATCTTAACTAATTTTAATAAATATTTTTGGGGCACTCTTTGAAAAAATTCTTTTCTAATTATAAAAATTTACATAATATTTAATATTTTTCAAAAAATAAGAAGTAATCTTAATTGAATTCCACTATTGTGGTCTATAAATTTCACTTGCTATGGAGTAAAAATTTATTTAATAAACTCAAATGCACATTTTTTTTAAATTTGAAGAAAGAAATTTTCAATTCATTTAAAATTTATGTTTAGTTAAGAGATATGTGCATTAAATGTTCGGATGTTAAATGTATGATTTTATGGTATATGTAGACATAGCGAAATATTAATTAATACATTGATATTAACAGAAAAAATTATAATTAATTTATTATTTTTTGAATTTAATAAAAATAAAATATTAAATACAAAAATATTAAAATAATAATTAAATAATTTTTAAGCTATAAATATATTTTTTACTTAATTTAAAAAACTAATCTACCAATTTACCTAAGAAATCTTATTTATATTATATACAATATCTATATTATATCAACCACATGGTGAGTGTCTCAAATTCTAATATTATCTTAGCATAATGAGAGTGAATGTCACTCTCAACTCACTTATTTTGTGAACTCACTGATACCAAATAATAAAATTTTAAAAATTATCCACTTCTTAAAAAAGACTATCTATTTTGTAAAAGCTACCCAAAATTAAAAAAATTATTTATTTATATTTAAATTATTTATTCTTTTTTAAAATATTTTTCACATATTTTTTATCCATTCACCTAAATAAAATGCCCATTAATTTCATTTTTAAAATAACTCTTCACTTTTAAAAAAAATTTATGTAAAAATGGTAAATTTTTTAAAAGTTGATAGTTATTTTTTAAAAAAATATGTAAAATTTTTTAAAAATAGATAGTTATTTTTAAAAGTGAAATTAATAGATATTTTATTTACGTGAATGGATAAAAAATTGTGTAAAAATTATTTAAAAAATAAATAAATTTAGGGAGGTATTTTTTTAATTTTGTAATAGTTTTACTTTTTAAAAACAAATTCAGTAATTTTTTTATATATAGTATAGATATAGATATTATATATATATATATTAAAAAATTAAAATTATTGAAAAGTTTTTTTTTTTTTTTTAATTTTTTTAAAGTTCGAACAGACGTTTTATTTTCTTTATTTACCTATCTTTGCTTGCTCTTCACTTTCCCTCATTTTCATCACTCACTCTTTCTTCATTTCCTTTTTGCTTTCATATTCCTTAATTAAGTCACATAGCATCATCATTGTATGAGAAGAAGTTCACTTTTCACTCAAATTCTACTATAAACCTTTGCTTCTTTGTAAAACAACATATATATTTCTTGTTTCTCCTTGGAAAAAAAATCTGGGTTTTGTTTGTTGATTCTTGGTTTTCACTGTTATTATTGATCTGGGTCTTCAAATTTTCCTAGAAAATTTTCTTTTTCTCATGGAAAAAGATCGGGTTTTTATGGCCGAAGGACTAAACAGAACTGCAACACAACCAGCTTGGAATTCTTGCAGTCTTGGGATGGAAATTCAAACAAATGAGCTGAATTGTTTAACAGAGCAAGTTGGAAGTTGTTTTTTCTATCCCAATTGGGATAATTCAATGGATCAAGGCGATCCCTTTGAGTCAGCATTGAGTTCCATGGTGTCTTCTCCAGCAGCATCCAATGCTGGAACCGGAATTGCTTTTCCTGGCTCTGGAGATAAGACAATGATCAGTGAATTGATTGGAAGATTAGGAAATATATGTAATTCTGGTGATATTTCACCTCAATCTTTCACTAAACCAAATAACAACAGTGGCAGTGCTAATGATTCCCGTTATATTACTCCATTGAATTCACCACCAAAGCTCAATCTTTCAATGGTGGATTCACCGTTCAGAGGAAATCTGAACTTGCCGGGTCTTGGAAACCAGTTAATGAGTCATCCAAGCCTGAAACCTTTTTCTTCTGACGCTGGATTTGCTGAGATGGCTGCTAGATTTTCCTGTTTTAGTAGTAGTAACAGGAATTTTGGTGGCCTAAATTGTCAGCTTGGATTGACTGAGGCTGAATTTCATCAAAGATTAGTTCCTACAATGGTTTCGAGAGTTTCTACAAACGAATCCATTGAGGTTACTGGATCTCAAGTAAATGTTCCAGACAGCAACAAGAACTTAAATCAAGGTGGAAATTCACGTTCTGATAAGAGAAACAGTAGGCTCTCAAGGTGTTCCTCGCCAGAGAATGCAGAATTTGGTTATTCAAAGGAAGAATCTTCAATTTCTGAACAGATCCCAGGTGCAGATTCAAGCATGAAAGGCCAAAATGATGCCAATGCCAGGAAAAGGAAATCAATTCCGAGTGGGAAACCAAAAGAAACGACATCTCCAGCACCTGCTGATACAAAGGTATTCTTTCAATCTATGATGGTCGGATTTAGGGTGAATGTAGGATACGGGTATGCGTCTGACATTTGGAGGGTCCATTGAAAGGTTGTATCTCATATTCATGTCCCAGTATGTAACAGACAAGGACGTCGATCACAGTTGTTCAAGGAAAATGAAGAGTTTGGAGCAAATTTCAATTTTTCAAATTCTGTTGATAAAATCTATAGGAAACTAACGTTGTTGTTTATCCATTTTAGGTTGCAGAAGAGAATGATGAATCCACTTCCAAACGAAGCAAGCAAGACAAAGCAAAAGCATCAAATGATGGGAATCAGAAGCAAAGTAAAGAGAATGTGAATCCTCCAGAGCCACCGAAGGACTATATCCATGTCAGAGCCAGAAGGGGTCAAGCAACTGATAGTCATAGTCTTGCTGAAAGAGTATAAAACCTTAAAACCAATGATCTGCAGTTTTTCATTGCAGGCTAATTAAGATTTGCATTCATCTAGATATCTTTTGTCATCTAAATATTGTATCGGTCCAGGTCCGAAGAGAGAAAATAAGTGAAAGGATGAAGTTCCTTCAGGATCTAGTTCCAGGTTGCAATAAGGTTAGCAAAACGCTCTTAAAGTTTGAACTTGGTAGTGCCATTCATGCATTTGTAAATTGGGAATACTAAATTGTGAATAAAATTTGTTGCAGGTGACTGGTAAAGCAGTTATGCTTGATGAAATTATTAACTATGTGCAGTCCTTGCAGCGTCAGGTTGAGGTAAACTGAAATTTTCTGATGAATGTTTCTTTTATTAATTTCAGTTCCTTTCTAAAACGTATGCATGTGATAACAAACACTAGATGATATTTTTCTGCAGTTCCTGTCCATGAAGTTGGCCACCGTGCATCCAAGGATGAACGTTAACATGGAATCCCTTCCGTCAAAGGATGTAAGTTAATCTTCATGATTTTGTTCTCTATTTATGGTAAATCATCTAAATTTTTGAGTGACGATTGTGTTGCGTGCTGCAGATGTTTCGATCCTGTGGATCTTTGCCGAATGCTCTTTATCCGATGGATTCGTCTGCACCGGCATTCCCTTCTGGATATCAGCCCCAGCAAGGGCTACATCTGAACAGTGGCATATCCATTAACAAAGAGACTCAATTCTCTATGAATCCTCTAAATGCTGCGTTGCTCAAAACCCAAGGCTTGCAGCCGCATCCAGTTGATGGTTTCACTGATGCTAACCCTCAGGTAATCAATAAAATCACTTGTCTAGTTAGTAGTTAATTCCCGTTTAATATTATTCGGTCACTACAACTCTTTACTTTCCCTAAGTATCCATTTCCAACATTCTTATTTGACACATATTAGGACATGGGTACAAAGGTACGATACTCTAAATATATGAAAAATTTAAAAAAATTTGATCATTTTTGTGTCGGACATATATACTACTATCCGAAACTCACCCTGCATCCGAGTAATAGAATCTCGATCGGACGCTGAATAGTATTGTCTTCAGGTTGCATCATTTTGGGAGGATGATCTTCAAAGCATTGTTCAAAAGGTATTTGGCCAGAATCAGCCACAAAGCTATTAAGGTAACCATAAGTCAACAAGACCCGTGCACTCTATGGCGCTCCGACTCTCTTTTTTCGTTTTTTGAAGTATTTATGCATGTCCAACACATATCCAGATATGGATATAGAGATATAACTCTCCAAGGACCTTCTGAATACATAGACTTGAAAAAAATTGAACATATCCATGTCGGAGATATACCCGTATCCGACACTCATACCCGAGATGCGTTACATGTAGAAGAATTGGAACATTCTAAAAAATCAAATGTTTGATCCACTTTTATCTGGTGCAGACGCAACAACTGCGGGCGAAGTAGAAAAAGAGCTGTGAATACATCATCTGATAACACTTTCTGATTCCCTTCAGACCCTCCAGGAGAGCAAGGGAGGCCTTTGTATATATCGAGAAGAATTATGCTTGAGAGAAAATTTTATCAAAGTTTAATCTCATTTCCCAAATTGTTTCTGCAACTCAATTCTTTAGAGAAATTCTTACAGGAATCTCTGATTTGTAAATGGTACAACTAATTGCAATGAAAGTGGCGGTTGAGAAAAGAGATGAATTTTGTTTTGTTTTTTTTTTTTTATGCATTCTTCTGTTTCAACAGTGGGTATTGGCCTTACGAATGTGGAAAGAAAGTTCATCTTTCAATTCATTGAGAAAGTTAAAAAAAAAAGATTATGGACATTGAGATTTATATCGTAATTTTACCGGATGTCACATGATTGTATGAACCAACTGAACTAACTTAAGTTTTAATTATGAAAAAGTCCAAATAATATCAACTGCAAAAACAGTTGCGAGGATCCCATGAATTTGCCCATTTTCCTCTGTCACTTTCTTGGCAACCAAACAAATGCTACAGTGAATGAAAATGATAGCCTTTTTTTTCCCATGGCCTTTGTATCTAGCAGGAAAATTTTGATTTTAAAGATTATGTTTTTTTATGCTTCATTTTTCTTAAAGTATTCATGTTCAACATTAGTATCTCATACATATTCAAAAATAAATATAAAGACGTGACTCTCCAAAAACCTTCAAATTGATGAAAAAAATTTAAAAATAATTAAACATATACATATTAAATATATATGCGTATCAAAAACTCAAATCCAAATATGAGTCACAAGGACCCCAGGATTAAAATAACAACTCTGTAATGTTAAAATTGCTTAAATAGTGGGGAAAAAAATATAGATTTCTTAACTTGTAAAATAGCTGTCAAAAGTGGGGACAAATAATATCTTTAAGTCCAACTTAATGATTAAGAATGATTTAATGTCTTGAGAAGGAATCCCAAGTCATTTGTTGACAGCAATTTGCAGATTATTATTGCATTATTATTATTATTATTTTCCAGCATCATGGTATTTCAAATTTTGTTAATGTCTAACTATTCTTCGAGCGATTTTAAAGTGCATCATCTTATGTTAACGAACGGATGTCTTTTAAGATTTTATTCTTCAACAACTCAAACAAGAATTAAATCTTGATTAACAAAAAAGTGAACTTTTTTTTGTCTTCACCATATGCAACAATTGATAGCAAGCAATTAATAGTTATGTTAATCTCGACATGTTTTATTTAGATATTCATATTTAACGTATGTGACCTATATATATATATATATATTATGATATAAAATTTTAAATTGGGTGAATATGTTAATTTGAATTATTATTTAAAAATAAAAAATATTTTTATTTTAATTTAATTATAAAAATATATAAATATTAATATAAAAATCATTCTTAAATATTTTAATATTTTATAAATAATAATTTAAATTTAAATAAAAAATAAAAAAATTCGAAGCACCGTTCCGGCGATGGATACCTTTGAACACAAGTTGTGGATAATAAAAGGAGGCACGCCAAGTACAATAATATACAATAATGAGTATTTATTAATCTGGTCTCAAATGGCACTTTTCAAGTGCCTGATATAATTTTTTTTTTTATGTTTTTTCCATTTTATTGGGTATTTGAGGGGAAAATGAGAATAATTTGATTTCAATTTAGGGTTTAAACTCTCAACTCAAATCCTTATTATTTGGGGGAATTTTACCCATAATTCTTTTTTTATATATAATTCTATAATTAACCAATCATCATACAAAATTATCCGGGGTTCACCGTTTAAAACCATGAATTTTGTTGAATATTTTTGTGGATCCTATACAATTTAAAATTATGATCGGTTAATTATACTACACCAATTGTAGGTGATATGTTTCCTTGTTATTTACCATTAGACTAAAAACATAGATTAGACTTGATCATTTTTTATATAATTACATAAATACGATATGAATAAAGTATTTAATGTACTATATGACATGAACATATATCTCAAAATATATAATAAAATGCATTATTAACGTGTTAAAAATATATAAATATAAAATAACTTAAATACTATTATGATATGACAAAATACATGAGTATAAAACAAATACATGAATTATCAAGTTTAATCTAGGTGACCTTTTATTGGATAGATCACGAATTTGCTTCAAAACATTTCTTATTTTCCTATAGATTGTATTCACTTCCTTTTAACAATTAAGATAGAGATGACAATAGAACAGAACGAAGATAAAGATTGTCTAGTTTGTTTTTGTTCCACTTTTATATTGATATTGAAAACATTTACTTCTATGGATGTCGATTATATCTATTAACTACTCCACAGTACTCCACTCCACTTTTGTATTGATAATTTTTAATTTAATATTTAAAAAATATATTATAATTTATTTATAAACATAATTTTAGTATATGTAATTCTTTAGTATATATATACTATATATATAAAAATAAAGTATCTATATAATTCTTTAGTATAATATGATTTTAGCATTTATATCTAATATATATACTAAAAAATAAAATAAATATATAAAATATTTTAAAAAGTAAAATAATAATTTTAAAAAATAGGTTTGAGGAGAGGAGTAAGCATTTGCCACAATCACGTGCTCCCCTCCATACATACTTAAAAAAAAAAAAAAAAACCTTCCCATTCTAAGCGGATCAGTGCAAAATCTAAAATATAAATTAAATTTTGCAATCCCTAAATGCAACAAATTCAAAGGTCATTAAAAATTTTTTAACCAATAACTATAAATATTAGCCAACTGAATTCTTTTTATAAAAGAATTTCTTTTATATAGTAATTTTCACAAGAAAATTTACCTTAATAGTAAGTATATATATATATATATCCCTTATTTAAAAATTTTAAAAATTAGAATCATCATAAAAAATAATAATTTATCATATATATTTATATTATGTTCATATATTTTGATGTTTTATAATTATATTTAAAATATTATATATTTATAAGAATTTTAATGTATTAACAATTCATATTACATAAATTTTGACGCATTCGTATATTTATATTATGGTCATGTTATTTTTTTGTATTGTATCGTGTTTTAATATTTTTATAAAATCGTGTACCCTATTGGTTGACATGATATTAATAATATAAATTATATTTTCAATTATTATAACAGACAATTTTAAAACTATTGTAATATGCTTTAACAATAAAATCTGATTTTAATTACACCTTTCAAAAGATTAGATTATTACGTTGAATCGATGAATTCAATCTAAATAAATCTGATTTGAAATTTGATAATTTTTTTAAAATTATGATTTGTTTAAATTATTATTTTAATTACTAAATATTATTTTATTTAAATTTAATTATAAAAATATTAATATTAAATATATTTTAAATAATAAAATAACTTTTTTAAATTTGACGAATCTTGAATGGATAAAATTTTTTGACTCAATTTGACTCATTAACTGCTTTATTTGTAAACTAAATTAGTGCATTTTTATTAGGTGTTAAATTAGGATATGATTGGTGATTATGCTGAATTAAGGGACAATTTAGTTGAATAATTGCCCTGCTTCAAAGGAATATTGCTTTGAAAATTAGCCAAGGGAAAAATGATTTTATTGGCGCCTGAGATTTGGGAATATGTTAATTATTATTAGATATAATTGTTATGCAACAACCAATGAGATTGGATGCTTGAGTCAAAAGAAGTGGTTGATACCTGCCGTCATCATTGGACTTCGCTTGTCAGCCAGGTTAACTGGCGGGTTTAGAAAATTTTAAATTTAAATTTAAATTTAATTTAATTTATAGTTTGAATTATTAATTAAATACATTAAAAAAATTTAAAAAAATTATATTAATATTTATATATTTTTATAATTAAATTTAAATAAAATATATTATTTTATTTAATATATTACACTTAAATTCAATTCGAACTGGACTTATTGAATCATGCGAGCTGCTATCAATGTAACTTTTGAGAATGATGCCAAAGCAAAACATTAGATAGAGATTTTAACCTTAAAAAAGGAAGTTTTACAATTAAGGTTATAGTTAAATTTATTCAAAGGTCGAGTTATTTGTTTAATCTGATAGGTTAATCTTGATTTTTGGATAAAAAATTTTGTTGATTCGGATTAGTTCGATTTGACCCAAATTATTATTTAATAATAAAAAATTTATTTAAATTTAATCATAAAAATATATAAATATAATATAAAAATATATTTTATTATTTTTAAATAGTAAAATGGGTCACTGGCCTAGCCCAATTTGAGCTTGGGTAAGCAAATAAAAAATGACTGTAATTCGATCCATGAATAAGTTTAATTATAATATAAAAGTTAAAAAAATTATAAATATTAAAATTAATATCGTAATTGAAGATTTTGACATTTTGAAATAAAATTTTTCAGTTACAACTCTGAGTATCAAGTAGATATATCCAATGGGATTGGGCAAGTAAATGCATGGACAAGATATATAATAGAGATAATATAAAATGGTATTATTATAATAATATAATACACAGTAAAACAAGCTTTCAAATAACTCAATTCAAATTTAGATAAAAAAAATTTAAAAATTCTAAACCCCATCCGATCATGGATGAACGTTTATAGTATGAAGTGAACTAATGAATTTTAACTTATATTTCAAAGTAATAGTGTGAACAAACAATTAACTTTTTTTTGGGCCAATCAATAACCTAATTTAGATAATTATCATCAAACTTCAAATAGTTAGGTAAAATTAGTTGCACAATTGAATTTTCTTATCCACTTTCACTTACAAAGTATATTTAATTTGGTACAAAATAATGAATAACATTTCAATATTAATCTCCTCATTCGAATAAAAAAATAATTGCATAATTGAAGTTTTCAAAAAAAAAATTAAAGGAAAATATTAACCAAAATGAATATTTAAAGCCGAGTCAAATGAAATAAATACCTTTAAAAAATATGAAAAAATATAAAAGAGTCAGATCACTCTCCAATTAGTATTTTTTTTATGGAAAAAATAAAGAAATTCGAACATTTTTTTGAATAAAAAAATTATATACATATCAATCATTAAATTAAATGCTCAGATATTAAATATTTTATTTTTTATTCATAATATTATCCATCGTATGGGCAAAAGATTTGATATGTCTATGTTTGCAAGAAAAGTCTATCAGCATTTGGAAAGTTCCAACCAATTAACTCAAAGTAAGGATGAAAATTAGATCCAAAAATTTTAGATATGATATGTACATGACGTGGAAAAAACATGATATGATATAAAAAAATAATACAAATATGAAATAAATATATGAATTTATCAAAATTTATATAATATGAATTATTAAAGTATCAAAATATATATAAATGTGTTAAGCGATTATTTAGAATGTTTTAAGTAATGTTTACCTAAACTTATTAAGTTTCATATGGATGTTTGCATTTATCGTTAATTGATATTAAATCAAATACTCAATATAATATTGAATTAACATTTTGTTCTTTTGTTTTTACATGTTATCTTATTTGTTACTTATTTAGAGTTTGTCATATGGGGTAGGCTTCTCTATTTGAATTGCTCACACCTAATCGTGGTGAGATCTATTAAGTGATATTATCTAACGTCTCTTAAATCTTAGAATGCTTACGGCTTTGTATCCAAATTTGGCTCTCCATCGATTGTCAATTTATTTTAAGATAGATTTTTAGCAGTAGGGTATCCATTTACTAGATTGTCACGTATTCTTCTATCATATTCATGCTAATAGTAAGCTATGTTTATCAAATGTACGTAATATATATATATATATATGTATGTATATATATATATATATATAAATATTACCTAATTTTAAAATTTAAATTGAAAGCATGGTAAACATTTAAATTATAATTGTAAACGTATTTTTTATACTGATAATGAATTATAATAATCAATTATGATAAATATAATAATCATAATTTTATATTACAACTGCTATTTAAATTAATAAAGTTTTTAAATAATATTTGTTATTTTTTGCTTTCCTCTTAAATGTCATACTCTTTCCTATTTTTTCTTTTAAATTTAATGGCTTATTCTTCATTTGTGATTTGACTGGTGATGTATGCATGGCCAGGGTTTAGCAGCTTTATTTGTGGTATTTGTCATTTGATCACCAGCCAGAGACAGCCCTTACAATAAGCACCATATGAAAAAAATAATCAAAACATATTATAAAAATATGATACTATATTAAAAAATTTAAACATGACATAAATATATAAACGTGTTAAAATCTATGTAAAATGAATTATTAACGTATCAAAATTTATATAAATATAAAATATTTTAAAACGATTATAATAGATAAAAATACACAAACACAATATAAATATATAAATTGATGAATCTATCTCGGCTTTGTTAATCGGATCCCAAAGTATGGGAAATGGTCAAGAGGTAGGGATAGATCTATATGCTAGAGGGGAAGACAAAGCCATAAGCTTCTTGTTTTATGGTCTCTAGATAATTATTTGATATATCGACAATGAAATTTTTTAATTTTATAAGTAAGATTAAAAAATTGACACATATCTTTTCTGTATATTTAAAAAAAATAAAAAATGAACAAATGAGATATGTGGCAGGTTCTTAATCCTACTTATGGAGTTAAAAAAAACTTTATCGTCGATGTAATAGATAATTTCCCTTCCATGAAAT
>JBBYHK010000003.1:1588749-1598775 GCA_038382065.1 Adansonia grandidieri
ATATCAAGAAGCTCTCATTGTTAGTACTTTTGCCTTCCAAAAAAAATGTTTGGATGGATTTGATAATTTTAGATATGATACGAACATGATATATTTAAAAAATATAGCGTGGCACATTTAATACATATATAGTATTCGCGTTTAGAATTCTGAAACATTTAATAGTTTATGTTGTGTTTATATTTATACAACTAACATAAAATAAAAAACAAAGAATACTACATGCATACATAAATTATGGGGATATAGTTAGGGAACATAAACATGATTTTCTAAGATCCACTTGAGGGATTCCCCCCTATCCTGTTGACAAAAAAACCAAACAAATAAATTATCTAAGGCTTCAAAAGCAACATCTTTGTTAGGGTTTTCAGAGCTTCCTTTAAGTTCCATTGTCACTACATACTTTGAGGGTCCACCATATCCATTTATCACGGGAGCAGCCTAAAAGGGGAAAAAAAAAAAAAAAAAAACACTACGAATTCAGATACAAGTTGAACGTATCTTCTTTCCCTTCCCTATAGACCTATCTATAGGATGAGTTAGGGCACAACATGTGTTTTTTTCAATATTTTACACAAATCTGATTCAGGTCGAGTTTAGATCAATCCGACAGTCCGTTTCAATGTTTTATTAGTATATATTAATTTAATATGGGTCAGGCCAGTCTAATGTTTTTAAAAAGAAACTGTCTAAAGCCTGACTCATAAAGATTGAGCCAAGGCCCACCCAGGTGTTGAACAATTCTATTTCCCTGATGTGGAAATAATATGGATAAGCAAAAATATGTGCCATGATTTATGTTTACATGCTTGAATGTGTGCACATTACTCGAATTCATGTTCCATTTCATTGCCAAGAGATGATAAAAAAGAAATAAAAATCCATGTGCTCCAGAAAAAAGAATTATAAATCATTCATTCAACTCTTATGAAATGAAAGAATCTGAGTTTTGATTACAAAGAAACAATAAGGTAACCAAGATCATGGTCCCCGTCTAGATTTGGTAATAATACTCAGATGAACAACCAAAAAAACAGCTATAGTTTTTGGAGCTTTGTGATTGAAAGTATTAGTAATAATACATACACTATTCTGCAGTTAAAACGTGATCTAAATATTGCATCGATCATACCCGGAGAACCACGATGAGTTTTCTGCAAGCTTTGATAACTCACCATCTTCGCCGTTATAGAATGGTTCGAATTCTTGTCGCCATTGCTCATCGCTGGTGGCATAATGGAGCTCACTTGCATCATGCTTGTCAATATCAGCATTATTGAAAGCATGTTGTATTGCTTCTTTAGGTGGACATGATTCCGCAAGTCGCTCATTAAGAGTGCTGATCTCATGTTCATGTTTTCTCTTTAATTTATCAATCTGTCTGTAAGCCTTCTCGGTTTCTTGTTCCGCTTCCGTTGCTCGTTTCTGCAATTATTTAAAAACAGAAGTGAGTACAATGCTAAAGTTTCAACTACTGTTGAAATGTCACATTCACTCCCAATGGGTTATTCTATAGATCTGAATCTCGTAAAAGCAAAACTCAGCTGAATATCAAGGGAAAATTTTAATCAAAAACCCAAAAAGCAGCAATATGTTGATCCAATAGCCTACAATTTGAAGCAAACGATATCAAGCATGGATTATTTACTGCAAAAGACAGCTGCACTATGTTTTAAGACTTTTGGGCATCTAAAAGTACACTTCTGGAAAGCATGCCAAGAAAGGATTTCTGATTGAGAATGGAAAAACTAAAAGGATATTGACGAAGATTATCCAAACAAGCATTATGTTTAGCTCCCTGCCTCCACCAAAAAGAAAAAGGGAAAGAATTTTATGACTCAGTAGGATACATATTATTAAGTTGCAGAAGTTCGTTGACATACCCAAAAATAATTAAATGCATTTACCCATAGATGTAATTGACTAAACGGAATTTTTTTGAAGTCCTAAATTTTTACTGCTTATACCATACAATGTGTACATAAAATGTCCATTTACCTTTTCATCACGACACTTCAATTTGTTTACCTTTCTGAGTAACCAGATGATGACTCAAGCATAAAAAATAAGTTCTCTGGCCACTATTATATGAAGTAAAGTTGTAAAATCCATCTCAATTTTAAAAGCGAACTGCTTGACATATTTAGCTTGTGCATTCTAAAGTCTACACTCAAGGTTAAAGATCCGATTCAAAATTCATAGCAAATAGTTATTGAGACCTCATGAACAAACAGCATGGTTGAAGGGTGTTTGCCTGGGCAAATACTAATACTAAGATACGTTTGTTATAGATATACCACATAGAGAACATTTAATACCATATATATGCAAACTTATTTATAACAAGGCAATTTATAGAGAAAATGTATAAAAAATACCATATATATGTGAGACTACACTAAGGGTTCTTATTTGTAAAATGAAGAAAAACAAATAATTTTCACATAGAAACTAATTTATAGTGTCCCTCTGTCTCATCATGTCACTTTTGAGTTCTGATATTGTCCCATCAAAATTTTACTTTAAAAATCAATAAATAGAATGACAATGTTTCCTACTTTACTCTTCCAAAATAACCATTTAATGTAATATGACAGACTGAACAGACACTTTATAACATCTAAAATTCCAATCCAATAGCAATCCCGGCTTAGCTACCAGGTTTCATTTTGCGCTTAAAAATATGTAACAACAATATTAATATTGAATTTGATAAATGCATTGCTTGTGAAGTATGTGTTTGTGTATGCCCTATATCTTCCTGTTGTTGATTGAAATTTGAAACGGGAATTTGAAGGAAAAAAAATTGCTTAATTACAGCATATCAAGCAGAGAACGGAAACAAATAAATAACTTCACTTACTTGGGCAGCAGCCACAGCTTCTTCTGCTTCTTTTAGCCGAACGAGCAATTCACCTGCAGCCTGGACTGCTTCAGCAGTATCCCTTAATTGAGCCTGGAGTCCTCTATTCTCGTCCCTAAGATATCGCCTTTCCTTTTCCCTTTCCACTTTCAATGCAGAAATTTCAGCAGCAAGGGCATTTATGAACTTAGATTCAACACCCCTGACCCCCGCCCTAGCAGCTGCCTTTTTAACATCATCTATTCCCTCTTGAATCTTCCTATGCCTTGCAAGCAATTGCATGTGTTTTTCCTCAAGATCTGCATACTGTTCAAGCATTCTTGCATGTCCCTCCATAGCCATCTGCATCGCTTCCTTCAATTCTTCTGCACATTTCTTCTCCATATCTAGTTCCTGCTTCCTTTTTTCAGCCAGAAAACGGCTAGCATCAAGCTCAGTCCTTAATTCCTCTGCAAGAGAAATCCATTTGCTTTCTGCCTCAGCCCACTGAATTCTCTCTTGTTCAAATTTCTCTTCAGCACTCTCATTTCTCTCTGGTATTGCTCTAAGAGGCGGAGGAACGTTGGGCTCACATGAATATGTCAACTTCAGTAAAGAACTTCGTCTACGAGCTGATGTGGAAGAAGAGCCTATATAATACTGTAACTGATTTCTTAAATCCTGAATTTCTTCTAACAACACTTCCCTCTCACCCAAATCATGAAAATTTCGATAGCGCTCCAGCTCCTCCTGAACTCTTTTCAACTCAATCTTTGCTCTTAAAACCTCTGGATGATTCTCATATTTTTCCTTCAGAAGCTGTAGGCAATAGGTGAGATATAGATGCATATAAAAATGTTAAACTAAAAACCAAAGCTTAAAGAACGGAAAAATACCTTGTGCTCCTGTGTGAGGGAAGCTAGCTCTTCTTCCATAAATTCCTCTGTAGGTAAAACGCCATCCATAAGGCTCTCAAGGCGAAGAATTTTATCCTCCCTTGTCTGCCCTATAATGGCGCTGCACTCTCTCTCATGTTTGTACTGCTGCACCTGTAAATAATGGTCCATAATATTAACATCAATGATTCGCAATGAGGATGTGACTGTAAGTAAAATTACTAAGAAACCTACCAAACGGTTTAACTGCATTATCTCAGAAGCTTGCTTGGCACAGAACTCTTCAAGAGCCATTTCTCTTCTGATAGATCCAGCCAGAACCTTCTCCACTGCCTGTTCAATACAAAGGTTAAAATATGTCAATGATGTGGAAGATATAAATCTGAAAAGCTAGGACTTGAGATGTCTTGCCTTTGGGACTTGCTTCTTGGTTTTCTCAGCAGACTCTGACTCATCAACAGGGACTAACTGCAGGTTAGAGCTTTCATTGTCCTCTTTGCCATCCATGTTTGTTCTCTGTGCACAATTACTACATAGAAATACTACCGGCTCTTCTTCTTGAATCTCATAATCTTGAGGAAAAGTTTGGACTCCAACATCAACTTTATTAGCTGCAAGGATTGGCTTAGAGTCAGCAGGTTTTAATGAAAAACGAAATGATGATCTCCTCGATGCTAAACTCTGTCGCTGACTATCAATAATCTCAAGACCACGATGGAGGCTAGCTGCCAAATGTTCAGTTGGTATGAAAGATACACGCATAGCCTCTGGGCCATCATCCTTAAGATCTTTCTGTGAAGCAGTGCACATTGACGATGTCCTCAGACTCTTCCTACTCTGGCTCAGTCTAGGTGAGACACTTGGTGTTGGGGATTTAAGAATCACAGAAGCATCCCCATCAGTTCTTTCAACAATAATCTGGCCTGGATTCTCTTTGACACTTTCATGAGCAGTAAAAATGTTTGGCGTATTTGTAGCAGTTTCAACACAATCAACAGTCATAATTTCACAGGTTTTAGGCTTTTCAGATATTTCTTCCTCCATGTTCACATCAGTGTCCTCAGCGTCTTGCGCTTTGACAAATTCAGATGTGTTAGGCACTAGGTCACCAGCACATCCTTTTTCAGAGATGTCATTTCCTAAATCTGACTCAATTATCTCTAGTTTGGTCACTTCATTTGAACAGTTATATATATCTGCTGATTGCAGACCTACTCGAGCACAAAGATTTTCAACAGCTTCTTCATCAATTTCCATCTCCTCATCACCATCTTCATCAACATGAGGTAATATCCTTGGATGATGGAGGCTAAATTTTAACAAATTCAAGCTCCTACGGGCATTCCACCCAGTTGAGTAACTTCCATTTGGATCAGTTTGGTTGTTGCCATTAGCTTTCATTCGGTGGAGTTCATCCTGCATGGTCCCCTCCGCATTTTATACATACATTCACACATTTGATCAATAACTGGTGGGGGAAAAGACAGATTGTGAGAACATACCTTCAACTGTCGAATCACTTCACGCAGAAAATTTACATCATCCTGCATTACTTCATTAACAACTGCCTTGTTCTTGATTGCCTTTGCACGCTGAGCAAATCGTAATGTGCTGAATGTTTCACTCTTACAGCTGCATTACTGACTCATGTAAACTTTCCCTGCAAAGGAGACCTGGCGGGGAGGGGGGGATCTTAAATAAAATAAGGGCAGTTCTCTTATTACCTTTGTGCTGGAGAAATTGCACAGACCATTGCTAATTTTGCATTGCCACCAAGAGATTCCTGCAATAAAAATGTCAACTTGGAGTCTCTGTAGGGAATATGCCTTTGCTTTCCAGTTTGGGAAACCTCAGCGAGGATGTTTATCAAGTTCCTGAATTCCAAACATTAAGTAAAATTAGCAAAAACCAAGGAGCGTGTGCATCTTGACGCATCCATGAAAACATCCTGATGCAACAAAGAAGCAAGAAAACATGGTAGATTTGGATCTGAATTGAGCAATTGTCTCCAGACACCATATCACACAGCCTTTTTATCTTGAGTAGCTTCTTTCTCAGTATCACACTATCACCTATTTCCAAAACTGTAAGTTGGCTGAATCACTTTTTCTTCTCCAGCTAGGTAGACAATCGCCTTTCAGCCAAATTTGCTACAAATAGTTTTCTTTGGAAGTTTGCACACACATTAGGTATATTACATTAATTTACTTCTATTTATTCTTACATTTTGGAGCTCACAATGCTCTCTACTATATTTGCCAACTATTTGAAATCCAAAAGATTCTTAATTGCTGATGTATTACACTGTAGTCAAAAGTTGGTACATCTACCTTTTTGAACAATAAAGTAGGAACTAGAAGTTGATCTAGAGTTTCAATAAAAGATGCACTCGAAATAAGACATGCATATGAAAGAAAAGATACAAAAAACATACCCTAGCTGTGAGAGTGAACGGTTAATATTCCCTGCCTCCTTTAAACGCTCCCCTGCAGCACCAGTTAGTTTTTGTCGCTCAGAGCCTGCTAGATCAACGAGATTTATTCGGCTTGTTTTAAAGCTACTTAAACCATCAGCCACACTCTACAAGAAGAGAAAGTACTTCAGAATCCTCAAGTATAATTGAGAGAGAGAAACTCACGAAAACAGGAGATATTTTCCAATTGTTCTGCAGATGATTATATCCTTATTTACAAAATTAAGAAATGAATAATGACAAGGAATTTAAGAAAATTCTTGTTTGCAGAGCTGCAGAAAGTCTTGATTGATGCCGTCATTTGGTTCTGACAAACTTGTAATCCACCAAGTATACTTGCTCAAACATAAATATTAAAAACAAATAGACAAAGCACATGAAATTCAAAGCATTATTACCTTACATCGGGACTCAACAACACAAGTAAAAACACTGTGTGAACGGGAACTTTCAGCATTGATACTAGTCGCACCTGTCCTTCTGTTTGATAACCCCTGCATCATTTTGTAGAGAAGCTTGTAAATATAATTATTTGATTCAAACTTAACAGTCAAGTTGCAGTCCATTTTTACCAAATTGGAACAATCGGATCAAGCTAATAAGAAATCATACACACAAGTGTTCCCTTTCAATAAGAAAAAATTGAATGTTTGCATTCTAAACATAAAACTTGAAGACTTTTCCTCTTGAGAAGTTCTACAAAGCAAGAAACCAATGAGCAGTCTAAGGCAAAGCATTGGCAAAGTAAAAAAGAAAAGGAAAAAAAAGACAAAAAAAAAAAAGCAAAAACAAACCTTTATCAACAGCTGAGTCACATCCTTCATCGAACTTACATACTCCTCTGTCAAATTCTCAACATAGACACCAGATTTTACATCTTCCCTTATCTGGACGAAAATCATCAAACAGTCTAAGAAAACCAAAATTTTTCATCCCAGAAAAGAGTAATTGTAAAGTTCAATATAATTATCCATTCTACCTGCAGGTTTCTTTGATTTGGATCCAATAAATCTGTGATTTGCTCATTATAGATCTGCAAACGAAAAGTGAAAAGCAAGTGGTAAGGAATAAGAATAATACAAAGCTAAACAGCCCGATTATATCAAACTTTAGCATCACAATAAGTCAATTAACTCTACCTCAAGAAAAGAACAGCGACATTGGTACTTGAGTTGTTTTTCAGCATGCTTAATTTGCTCCTACAAAATAGAAGGTAGAAGCATGAACTATTGAAAACGGTCCATTCATAACATAAATGTCCATTAGATTCACTGATGAACATAATTGAAACTTCTACGGTTTTACCTCATTTAAACGAGCAAAAAGTCGCTCAAACACGCGGGGGGTTAAGCCTTGTTGGTCACTTGATAAATTTTCTTCCAACAAGGCGTTGGCTGGACCCCAAATCGTATAAGTCTTTCCACTTCCAGTCTAGTGAAAATCATTTTATTCAGACCCAAAAATTGAAAAGTTATAAGCCTATTCAAAAGTAATTCAAAGATTAAAATGAAAAGAAAATGAAGAAGGCAGTACCTGGCCATAAGCAAACACCGAGCTGTTAAACCCAGCAAGACAATTTTCAACGAGAGGCGCTCCTACAAGCTGGAAGATATCTAGCTGCAGTTAAAAAAAAAAAAAAGAAAGAAAGAAAATTTAGGGTATTTCAGAAATAATTAAACAAATGGGAAATAAATAAGATAAAATAAAATAAGCCCATCAGTGCCTGAGTTGCATCTGTGCTTGCAACTGAGTCGAACGTGAAGGTTTGTCCATTGATACTCAAAGAATCACTAGCAATTTTCTGAACAATCGTTTCCCCTTCTTCCTCTTCTTTAATTGGTGGCCGCATCCGTACAACCACCTAAAAAAAACAATAATAAAGAAAAGGAGGTTAAAAATTAGTAATCTAAGAAATTAAATAATTCAAAAAAAAGGGAAGAAGAAAGGAAATACCTTGACACCGGAATCGGGAATTCCTGAGACGGCGTTATCGGGGAGGGTTTCCGTATAAAGTTTGCGCTTGAGAGGGTTGGAGGAGGGCGGACGAGGCGGCAACGGAGTCTTGACCTTGGAGATTGCGCCGGCAGGGGAAGGTTGGGAGTTGGGATCTGGTGGCGGAGCATTTTCTTTAAAAGATTTGGGATGTTTTCGTTTGGATTTAGAAGGTGTAGGGTTTGGGGAATAAGAAGAAGGAGAAGGAGAAGGAGAAGCGTTCTCCATCGGCTCTCTCAAGACCGTGTTTCTTGGTAACATGAAATGCTTCATTTCTTTCTTCCTTTCTTTCTTCTTTTTTTTTTCTTTTGTTTGGACAGAAAGAAAAAAGAGAGGAAAATGGGAGAGAAAGAGGAGATTAGGGCAAGGAAGCGAGAGAGATGGCGAGCAAACAACAAAACAAAACAATGGCAGAAATGTAGCCGTTAGAGGGAAAGAAAAGAAAGTTTGAATTTTGGGAATATTTTTATTTTATTTTATTTTATTTTCGGAGGTTTTATTTTTAAAAGGAAAACAGTGGATTTGAAATTATAATGTTAGATCTGGAGCGTTTTTATTATAATGGGAAATGGGCCCACATTTGAAAACGACACCGTTCTTCTTGGACTGCTCAGATTTCTTCTTTTTCCCCCCCTTTTGTTTTCCTCCCTCTTTAAGCCAATTAGCCACTGTACTCTTATTAAATTTGAGAATCGGCAATGTAATTTTATTCTTTTCCAATTAAGCCATCATATTATTGCTAATCGGTTAATGAAGCTAACTTTTTTAGGCCTCTGTTAAATTATCGTTATCGTTGGTAACATAAAGCACAGAAGAACAAACTTAATAGTCTTAGTGACAATGCGGACGCAGCACAAAAAAATAAATTAACAAAATGATAAAACATGTGAACATAAACGTGTTAAATATATATAAGATGAATTATTGATATATCAAAATAGATTTATTTAGAAGTCAAGGAATTCACTCAACTCATATTGGGTTGGATCTAGATAAGTATTTTAGTAATTAGAGCAATCCAACCTAAATTATTATTTACGTAAGAAAAATTTTATAATTTAAATTTATTTTAATTATAAATATTAATATAAAATTTTAATATTATTTTAAAAAATAATATAGGCTTTCGAATCAGTTGGGGTTTGACCTCACCTGAGTTTGGTTAAGAGAAAAATGTTTTCTTAATGAAAAATGTTTCTGTCTCAAAATTTATGTAAAATATACTAAAATTGAGTACACTACTTTGTAAGTGTTTAAAAAAATAATAATAAATAAATTTTTTTTATTAATATGGATAGTTTTCTTGTAGGGGTTATAGGTAGATTTTGAATCTTAAAAGTGTAAAAAAAAAAATTTAAATACCAAAATACATCTAATATTGTATTTATTTGTTTTTTTATTTTTAATTATATTTTCAAGTGTTTTGATAAAAAGGAGTGATAAAGTTGATTCGTGATATCAAATTAAGTCGATTCTTTTATATTAGTAAAGATAACATTTTAAATAAAAATATTACACTAAAAATTATAAGAACACGATATGAATATACAAATATTTAAATTTAGAAGAGAAACAGTCGGATTTCAATTCAATTTGAATCGCTAGTTGTGGTGAAACCTCGGGTTTCATTTTAAGGAATTGCTTTGACTTTTCTTCATTTTACTCAAAATAAGACTAGGGTTTCAATACAATTGAATTTCTGATGTTGTAGTGGTCATTCCTAACCGTTTGCTTCTGTGTTTGTATGGCATTTTCGTTTGGATTTTTTGTTTTTAACCTGCAAATTTCATGTATTATGGGTCTTGAAAACATGTCATTTT
>JBBYHK010000003.1:1611807-1637386 GCA_038382065.1 Adansonia grandidieri
AACTGCCTATTCTATCAACCAGACCACCATTTAATAGAGAAGAATGGTGAACCAATAGCTCATTACAATACTTTTATGATCCTATCCTCTTTGGAAGCCAAAGGAAAAGGGCATGGCTCTTTCATCAGATGAAGAAAGTTTTTTTGGTACCAGGAAAACGTGGCCTTCATGTTAGTAGGTCATTAGTTTAACAAATTTATCAATTTTATTAAGCAATCTAAAATGCATTTAATATAATATAGACCAAAAATAAATATTGTTCATGATTGAAAAAGGATAAAGATAAAACTCTACAATGTGCCATATAGTCAATCATAGACTTCTAGTAACAAAATAAAAAATTAAGTAAGAACCATTGACAAGTGAACATGTGTATTTAATCTGTACCCCCCCCCCCAACCCCAAACACATGGTAAATTACATGCATCATTCCAAATTCAAATTACAATCGTAAATTTACAAGTAAACAAATGAAGATAATTTAAAACCAAACATCTGCTTGTCCCACTCTCAACCATAAATTGTTCCTTGAAAAGTGCAAATGCTTGCATATAAGTTTTTACAAATTACCACAACATTTTTCAGTTCTGATTTGATAGTTTTAACGATATTAATTCTTAGAAACATATCTGCATCTTCATAACACTTCTCCTAAAAGTTATGTCGACATCCAAATATCTGAAAATTAACCTTTATATATTTATACGAACTTAAGATCCAAATTGTTGTAGTTCCTCAAACCAAAAGATGATCACATTAAAATTTTTTTAAAAGGTTATCCAAGTTGATTTCAAATGACATAGTCAAATTAATTGCACTCAAGCCACCATCATAAGCTAAAAACAAGGTAGTTCTACAACCCTCGGCTAACATAAAAATAAAACCAGTTAAAATATCTATTTACCCACTTCCCCCAGGGGATTTCCTACATGTATGCATAAATACACAATATATATATATATGGACTTTTAAAATGTTTAGCCATGATAACAACTCAAAATAAAGTGTAAAATATTCTCTTGGTCCTGGTGTGATAATATTAAAATTCTAACCCTACTTCCAATTTCTCTCACAATATGGTAAATGCCAGTTACCACTCTATCTTGTTAATGAAGCTCAGGAAAGGATAAATCTGAAGAGTAACTAACAAAAGCCAGCAGTAACATAAAAATAAAAATTAAGAAGAAGAAAAGGAAAAAGAATAAAGAATTTAAGCATTGAATTCTTATTTCACGAATGCTTCAAATAAAAAAAAATATAATGAATGCATGGCAAACACATTAAATGTACTAACCTCAATAGCAAACAAATAATACCGTATCGCGGTATCAATATCGCCTTTCTCCTGCAGCAGAAAACATTAGTAATGCATATACTACCAGCATCAACAACAAATTGAAAAGCTGCTATAATCAAGACATTCAAAGATACCTTCCAAGCATTTGCCATATTCCCATAGCACTCCGCAAAGTTTGGATCAATTCTAAGAGCTTCTTCATTCTTTGCAATGCATTGATCATAATTGTGCAACTGAGATCAAACAAAGTGTCCACTGTCAGAGGCATTTAACGTTCCCCCATATTCCAAATAAAGTACTTACAGCCGCATCTAGAGCTAAGGAAAACTTCTTTGATAAAGAAATAACATCTTAAAATTTCAGAAAAAAAGTGCGGAGTTCCTTTTTTTTTTTTTTTTTTGAAAGGACAAGGGTGCAGAGTTAATAGTTAAATAAATGAGCAGCAAAATACAACTTCATGAATCAACAAGTCATGGCAATAAATCTTGTACCAAATAAACTTTGTGATGATAAGCCCAAATGATGCACGACAGATATCAAGAAAAACTAATGACACAACCTGATAATGAATTGCACCCAGGAGAAGAAGGTTATCAGTACGATGTGGGTTCCTCTCATAGACTATGCTGCTGTGTTCTAAAGCATGCTTGTAGTTCCCAGCCTTGTACTTTTGATGAGCAAGTGCAATAAGCGTGTTGTCATCAACTGGAACGCATAAATATAGACGCCTTCAGCATTCATCAATATAAATACCCCTCTATGTCAAATAAACTTCACCCAAAAAAAGGGAGGTAAAGAGAAAAGAAAAGACAAACAAATATGAAAAGTTAACAAGGTCTTCCAGATAGACACGAATATCACAGTTGCCATACTCTCAAGCTGAATCCAACGCTGTCAAAGGGCAACATGCACTCCCAGCACTAGGACCCTTGCATTGCTTGAGGCACAAAGCAGAAATAAAAACCTCACCCAAGTGAAGTAAAGCACTAATTTTTGAAAGGCACTTATGTAATACATAAGAGAGAAACTTCTACATATTGTATTTAATAAGCTTAAAATTTATGATTTTGTTAATAAAACGTTGACTATTGCTTAATGTGCTCCAAATATCAAAATCATAATTAACTAAGAGTCATCAACAACCACAAATCAATCTTCAATCTCCAACAAAAAAAATTGTGTATGAACTATTTTACACAATGCTATTTCTTGTAAAGAGATACCCCATTATCCTGGCTCAACAATCAAAATAAAAGCTGATAAAGTTTCTCGCATAGTTATTGCTTTTACTATTTGCTTTTTGCTTCCTCAAAAAGTATCAAAATTACTACACAGTTAAAGCAAATTAATATTTGATTAGAAATGAGCACAAGGCTACCATGAGACATATATTCAATATAATCTTACCATATAAATCTAAAACTTTGATTTTTCTAATCTTAAATTTTGAAGTTACAAAAATTATTATTAATATTTTTTTTAATCTTCAAAAACACTTTAAGACAGTCAAAACCAAAGAATACACTCGAAATCCCTAAGGGAAGCTTCTTTTAAGGGAAAATTTTAGCGAAGTAAAACATAAAACACAAATTAAATGTAAATGTATCAGTAGAGTTTATTGCATGAAACTACAAGCGAGACACTGCAGCCAAAACCCTAGAATTGAAAAACGAAAAAAGAATTTCAAAATTAAAGGCACGGAAAATTCGAAAAAAAAAACACCTTCATGGGAATTAAAACCCTGAGAGAGAGGAAGATTAGACAAAACAGCAGCAGCAGAAGAAGAAGAAACAGAAGCAGCAGCAACGGCGCCTCCAAAATCCGAGTGCAGACTCAGTGAGTCATCGTTATACGGAACCAATTGAACCTGTTGCTGCTGTTGCTGTTGTTGAAGCTGCTGGCTATGATGGTACTGTTGCAGCATTCGAGGATCGCTCTGCAAGGAGAGCATTTTTTTCCCACTTGGATCACGAAAATATCTATCTTTCTAGGAAAAGAAGAAGAAAACTTAAGAGAAAATTTTGATTTTTTTTTCTCGAGAAATTTCTGTTTGGGAGACAGAAATGAAACCCCCGCGTTTACGTTGTAGTGTCTCTCTCTACCTCCTGCTACCAAAAACATTCGAGTTTTATCTTATTATCGGTATTTATCATGTGTGAACTCTCTCAGCTTATTGCCAGATTAATATCCAATGGATATTCACCACCTGGCGAATGATGAAATTGTTCTTGATAACTAAAGAGGTATTTAGTAATTTCCAGAGACGAGGTTCCAAGTGGCTTAGGAATAGTAAGGGTCGTAGGGGATTTTTAAAGGTAGGAGAAATTCAACAAATGCGTATAACTAGTGTTTCTATAATTTTGGGAAGCGATTAATTTAATATAAATTATTTTAATTTTTTGAATTTTATAAAAATAATTAATTTATATAATTATATTAATATATAATAAATTTTAATTTTAATTTTTTATAATTTTTTATTCTCACCTATTTAAAAAATTAATGTAAATACTTATATTATTATCTAGTTTTTGGAAAAATTACACGTGTTGAAAGGTCTTTAAAAGGAATTCAAACTTTTGGTGGTATGTTGAGAAAATCTATCGGCTGAAGTCAATCCATTAGAAACGTGTCTAACGGGCCGGACTGGATCCAATGCTGCAATGCGGCCAATTACTCAAGCTAACAATTTTCTTCGTTTTATATGACTGGTATTTGTTGCAACCACAAGTGTTTAAAAACCAAGTTATTCATTATAATAGAAAAATTCATTTAATATTTTATATAATTTAAATAAAAATATTAAATTTAAAAATTAAAAAAATTAATTTTAAATAATAAGTTGAACTTTGAATTCAGCATTCTTAAACTAGACCCAACTCATTTTTAAATTATCTTTTATTTTTTATTTTTTTATATTTATATAATTTATGTAATTTATATCATATAAACATTCATTATTCAACTAATAAAAAAATATTTTTATTTAAATTTAATTATAAAATATATATATATAAATATTAATATTTTAATATTATTTTAAATAATAAAATAAATCTATAAACCCACTGACCTTAGATATTGAAAATTCCATTCACTTCGTAAACACCTCTACCCTATTTGATCCTGAATACCTCTACCCTGCGGGTTCCTTTTTCCCTATTTCATCGCACAACCAAGGTGATGGCACATTGACACTCGACCCCCAACTGCGGTGGCCTTCCCTCGTTAAAAAACCAACTGAATAGTTATTTTTGACATAAAATTAACAAAATAAACCAAACAAATTCTAAGGTCACCATGATTCAATACCATAAAAGTACAATTGTTGATCTTTAACTTGAACACCTTTACACTAAAATGGTTAAGACTTTTAGAAGATAATTGATCTATTGGTTAATCTTCAGCTTGCACAGACAAACATGCACTTAAAAAAGCACACAAACTTCGAGCAACATCACATTGCCACATGATCGACGAGGGGATCCGACCATTTTTGCCAAATTAGGATGCCGATCATGGGAAGTATCAGAAAGATGCATGCCAAAATAACCAGCCATCTGCAAACCTGCTTGGAGTTCAAACACACCAAAGATCCTTTATTAGATTTGCATCAGAAGAACATCATCATCATCATCATCATCACGCAACTTTTTACGTATGTTGCTTTAACTATTCATTTTTCTTGAAGCACAAGCGTTAAACACCCAAATCCGACACATATTCATATATAAGTATGAGATATAAACCCCTGAAAAACTGCACATATCTGTGTCGAACACATACCCGTATTTGACACTCACGTTCGAATCCAAGTCATATAAATCCGAACCCTTTTACTATTCTATGGTTATATATATTTTAGAACAAAAACTCCACATTCACTCTTCTATAACATGTGATTTGTGAAGGAAGAAAGGAATGAGGGATGAGGGAAAAGAAAAGGGGATTTCGGGCAACTGCTGTCATGCCTTACTAACAATGGCCATAGGTGTTGGCTTCTTTTTTGTTGCCTTTGATTGATCCAACTTGCTCATCTTTGCAAATATGTTGCCATAAAATTGTGCATCCTTCTTGTTATACTCTCTGATTTTCTCCTTTAAGACTCGGTACTCCAGTTTCAAATCCCTGGCATGAACACAAACATAAAGGTTAATTTCAACCGCAATCACGAGCTCACAAACAACATTGGATTAAAATAACTTTCCGGAGAAAAACGAGAGCAAATATGCTGCAACTCAATTTCGTATCCAACATGTACTTTCCAGTTTCCAATTTAGTTTTCTAGTCCTTAATTCTAGCCATATTCAAAGTCTGACTGTAAATAACAAGATTCCACTACTTCCCGAGTTCAGCAAAGCACGTATTCATTCTGATCCAGCTCATGCGTTGCCACTCGTACAAGGAAGGACATAGAGACTATAACTAAGATAAACCATAATAGCAACCGTATCCTCAGATACAGCCAACAATTGGCGGTAGAGAAATACCTGTTATCTGGGTCAATCCCCAGGGCCCTTTTGATATCCGCCTCGGCCAACTCAAAATCAACAAGATTCATGTATGCTTGAGCCCTCCTATATAGTGCTTTTACATTTCTATCATCGAGTTCCAACACCTACAAAACCACAGATGGCTAACTGCCAGCACAAGTGCAGTAATATTTACATTTCATCAATACAAGTTCTAAACACCATTAAAGCTACAACCTCAGTACACAGTTCCTCAGCCTGCTTGTAATCTTTGAGTTTCAATTTGCAAGCTGCATTGTTAAGTTTGCAAGTTACTTTTAGCAGCTTAGTTTGCTGCTTCTCCTCATCACTGAAAGAAGAGTCATATTCTATGAGCCTAACGGCCTGCAGAATAGAATTGTTACCAAATAGTAGAATCACAAGTTTAAAAAAAAAAAAAAAAAAAAGAAGAAAAAGGTCTCAAGAATTGCATAAATGACAAACTGCATGTTATGATATTACATAACAATACCTTCTCATATCTTTTCGATGCTCTCTCATATTTACCAGCCTTGAATAAAGCATTCCCTTCTTCTTTCTTCTTCCCAGCAGCTTCAATCTTCTCCTGTGTGTTCATATCCCAAGATTCTTTCTCCTGCAATCAATCATTAACTTATAAGAATGTAGTCACCACAACACCCCTATGCAGCAAACAATGTTACTCAGACTCTTCATTTTTCTTGAAGTAAATATGTTCGATGCATGTCCAAACATGGGTATGAGAATACAACCCTCCAAGACCCTCCAAATACATGAAAAAAAAAATTAAACATACCCGTATCCAACGCTCACACCCAAATCCTAGTAACAAGCAGTGGACAGATGTAATACAGGGATAAAGGTGAATATACACACTAACCTTCACAAAAGAGACCATCTCAACCTCATAATAAACGGTTGAATTTGCAGGAACAACAGCCAACTCATGCTGTGATTCGGATGAACCAAAAGCGTATTCAGGCTGAATAGTGATAAGTGCAAGTTCTCCTTTCTTCATGGTCTTCGCAGCTCTATCAAGGCCATCAATTACTTGTTCTGTCACGAATGTCACTTATATTAGAAACAACTTTAGATGAAGACAACTATATGCCAAAATGTCACGAGATCTTATCGGAAGGGAAGATAAGAAGACACAAGTCCAGAAAGAAACAATTTAGGATGACGAAACTATTATTACCTTCATCAATTTTGAACTCAAAGGGCTCCTCATCATGACCCTTCTTCACAAAAATCTTCCCATCCTCCAGCTTCCCAATTAATTTCACTAGCAAGCAGTATAAAAAAGCATTATGAATAAATAGAAAAAACTTATTCAGACAATTACAGACTAAAATGAAATTTAAAAATTCCAAGCCCTCTTACCTTGAACCACTGTTCCATCATCAGGTCGGTCATAACCCTCTCCCTCCTTCAAGATCTTCTTCAAGACCTTCTTGTTCTTCGTGACGTCGGAAACACTCTTCCAAGAAACCAACTCGAGAGTAATACGGAGGCTAGCATTTGGAGGAACAGCACCTTCCCTGCTGACCGCCGACCTACCGTCCTCGCCAAATGCATCTGTAAGCAAACAGGGTCAATTAGGTTTCACAGTATGCCATATAACCAATAGAAGCGTAAAGGAATTTAATTTACACTGTGGCTTCACCGTCAACAGGGCTTTCTCCCCTTTCTTCATTGTTTTTACCGCCTTTGCCAAGGCAGGGCAGAAATAGCCTGCGTGGAACAAATTTCATTGTCATATTTACACTAGCAGAGTTCATTCACAATAAGTGATTATAATAAAGAGGAATGACACTAACCATCTCCAACTGTGAACTCCATTCCATCGGATTCTGAAATCAGTGTTCCATCTTCTAAACAAGCTTTATACTTAACTGTCATAAAATACAGGAAAACCATGGTAAGCATATACTCCTAATCTTTGAATAATTTAAGCAGCAAGAGGAAATGAATTTTTAATTACCAAATACTTCATCCAAATCTTTCGGATTCTCCCATTTCTTCCCTTCAACAAGTACTTTTTTCAAGATTCCTCCATCTTTGCATATGTCCTTGACGCTAGTCCAAGAAAGCAGCTCCACATCAAATTGAAGTGTTGCATTAGGAGGAATAGTTGGAGGTGATCCAGATTCACCATACGCCAACTCAGGAGGTATTGTGAAAATGGCATTTTCACCCTTCTTCATTGTTTTGATACCCTCATCCCAGCCCTTGATTACTTGTCCTTAAATTTAATGAGAGAAACAAGTGAGCAGTTCCAGTTCATGCTGTTACAGAGTGTTACTCCACGACCAAAATAGTCCACGAAAATGACAGTTAAGATTTGAAGGAATTCACTAATTATGTAGCTATAACCTCCCTTTTCTCTCTTTTTCAGGATAAATTACCAAATACCATAACATTTCAGTTGTTACCCATAATTCTTCACTTTTCTTGAAATACCCATGTTTGACACCCATATCCGACGTACACTTAGACATGGGTATGAGAATATAAGACCCCCCAAATACATGAAAATAAATAAAAAAATTTAAACATACCCTTATCGGACACACACCCGCATCTAATACTCACACTTAAGTCCAAGTAATACATTAAATTTGCTAACTATAAGTTAACCTCCTTTTTCTCCTTTTTTTTTTTTTTTTTCTTTTCTTTGGGATAAATAACCTTCCAGTTCACTCAATGCTTCCAGGAAAAAAAATCCAAATATCGCACCAGACGGTAATCTATTTTACATGGTTTTGATTGAAGGCAGCCCTTGGGTATCAGACAAGGAAAAGGATTCTCAATTCATATTCTATTTAAAGAAATACATAGTTTATGCCAGCAATTTTCTTAGAAAACAACACTTAGTTTCAAGAAATAATCAAATCCAACTCATTATTTTATGATATCACAAAATTCATCAGACTTTATTAAGTTCATTACACTAATAATTTAAAAAAAAAAAAAAACAACTTTAACAGAGAGACTAACTAAATTCATTAAGAAATGAAGCTAAGCATGCAATTTGACTAAAAGGAAACAATATAATTAAAATTATTTACCTCGACCAAGCTTGAACTTAAAAAGAATCCCCCTATCCCTGCTAGAATCAAACTTTGTTCCATCAAGCAAAGTTCCGGTATAATGCACTGCAAAAAACCAAAGCAATAATCAAAATAATTAAAACCATATGAATATATGAATGTATACAAATATAATAAGGCACAATTCACATACACGGATTAACCGATTCATAGATTCATGAATTGCCAGGTTACAAGCCACATCAACTCAAAAATCCCAGAAAGGAATATCAACAAAAATAATAACCAAATCAATGAATAAATAAAGAAGAAGAAGGCCATTACCTTCAACTTCATCACCGTTGGCGGGAGTCTCCCATCCTTCACCTTCCTTAAGCAGCTTTTTCTTCAGACCATTTTCCCCAATCTCTTTCTCCTCACCAACTTCAAGGATTGGGTTAGCTGGGTCAACTTCTGGAATGTCCATCTCATCTTCTTCATCATCCTCCATTTCGTTGGCTGTTGGGAAATCGAAGTCGTCTTCCATGGGAGAAGCTGAGAGGAGAATTTGAGATTTTTTGAGGAATTCAAACAAGGCAAATTGGCCTAAGGCTTGAAGGCTTTTCCTTGGTTTGCTGATTAACTGATGCCAAACTAATCTGAGACAAATGGAAATTTAAAGTTGACGTGAAGATGGAGAAAGCGAGGTTGCTGAGAGAGTCTAGAGAGTTCCATAACAGTCTGAAGTAATAACATTTACTCAACTAATAATTCGATTTTTTTTTTTTTTTTTTACTCTTCACGTATGATCTTAAATACCGTATTGGTTTCAATTGAGTTAATCGTTGCGGTATATTTTAAAAGAAAATCAAAATGGTATCGAATATTATAATATTTTAATTTTGTATAAATTAATATTGATTTATATTGGTTTGTTTCATCTTTTTTAATTATTTAATGTTAATATTTAAATTTATTATTAAAATATTAATATTTTAAAATATATTATTAAAAATATTATTATTTTTACCACGTAATTCTTTGCTTAGACAAACAATGGATTCTTTATTTTATAGTGTAAAAATACGAGTACTTAACTTTATAATGTAAACATAAAATTGTTTGATTGCACAAAGTATGGACACAATGCAATAAAAAAATGTTGGTTAGCTAAAACAAGTTGGATATCAATGTAAAATTAAAAGTGTATGTTATGAAATATGTATTTAAATACGTAGATTATCGTATATAGATAAATTATGAAAAATATATTACACGATTAACATCTATGGTCAATGAAAATTTGAGTTAACCCGTTATCTGATGAAATATTCCTGTAACAATTTCGTGTTGAAATTTTGTTTTAAAAATTTGATCGAAACTATTTTTCTTTAACTCTGGCTTTAATTTTCAAAACGGTCATTTTTTAAAATAGATTTTAGTAGTATTAATAATAAACTAAAACTATTGGTTTTTAAAACAAGATTAAGTACAAGCAAATGCTTATTCTTAGAAATAGATTAAAAGTTTTTCATCCTTCCTTGCTATCCTCTATGCAGTTTTTCATTCTTTGGTTTGCTGTGTTGCAGTTGAACGTGATATCAACCATTAATGACATCAAGAAGGTATGGAAGACGTATTGCAAAATCTATCGAGCATATTGGGCTAGCAGTAAACGTATTAAGGTCAAAGGTTCTAAACCTTGACTTGGTTAGAGAAAATTCGCATTTTGGATTTTTAGTTTTGTAATTTAGATAGATTAAAAAAATCTCCAACAACTTAAGAATTTACTGATAGCTAAATCGAGTATAGGTAATGCAAGTACACCTATTGTGCAACAACCACGGCATGCTATGCATGGAAAAAAACCCAAAAAGTTCAATGGGGTGGACTTCAAGGGGTGGCAACAAAAGATGCTTTTCTACTTAATAACTCTGAATTTGGCCAAGTTTTTAACTGAAGAGGCCCTGCTTCTTGAGAAAGGGGAAATAGAAGTTACATTGTAACCTTGATTAAAGCATGGGAGCTCTTAGACTTTCTGTGCAAAAGCAATATCCTCAATGATCTGGCAACTCATTGTATAACATGTACAGTCCAATGAAGACAATGAAATAGCTATGGGCGTCCTTAGACCAAAAATATATAACTGAGGATGCCAATATAAAGAAATTTATGGTCAGCAAATTTCTGATAAGACTGTGATAAGTCAGGTTCAGGAATTTCATTTGATCCTCCATGAGATCACTGCCAAAGGAATGATGTTAAATGAGTCATTTTTAAGTAGCCACTTTGATTGAGAAACTATCACCTTTATGGAATGATTTTAAGAATTATCTTAAACATAAGCGAAAAGATATAAGCTTGGAGGTCCTGATTGTTTGATTGAGAATCGAAGAAGATAATCGGTGTTCAAAGAAATGGGTTAAGGCTCAAACAATGGAAGCTAAAGCAAATGTTGTAGAACATTTGGGAAAGACTAACAAAGAAAGGGTGCGACTGTCAAGAAGTTCGTGGGAACTTGCTTTATTTGCAACAAACCTAGACATCGTGCTAAAGATTGCTGTCAGAATCAGAACAATAACAAGAAAAAGAAAGCTCAAGCCACCTAAATTGATGATAATGAGATTGAGCTTATTGTTGTGGTGTTGGAACTAAACTTGGTAGAAAACCCAAATAGTTGGTAGGTTGATATCGATGCCACATGCCATGTATGCTCTAATAGAAAGAGTTTCCCTGAGTATAAAAAAGCTACTCTAGATGAGGAATCATTGATGGAAAACTCTTCAATCTGCAAGGCATTTGCTATGGAAAGGTGGTGTTGAACATGACCTTCAGAAAAGAACTAACCTCAAACAATGTTGTTCATGCTCCTGAAATCTGTAAGAATTTAGCGTCTGACTCATTGTTAAGAAAAATGAATTTAGGTTAGTTTTGGATTTGATAAGTTTGTATTTTCCAATGTTGGTATGTTTGTAGGGGGTATCTTAGTAATATCCAAAAATAAGAACCTTAATAAAGCGAATTCTTCTTTTGTCTATTTGCTTAAGCCTTCTAATCTATAATGGTATATTAGGTCTGTAAACCATAAAACCTTGCTAAAAATTAGCAATTTTGATTTGCTTCTGAATTTAAGATTGATAAAAATTATAAGTACGAGACTTGTGTTGAACCTAAATTTGCAAAAGTCCCTTTCTACTTGCAAGAAAGATGGAGTAAACCTATAGATTTAATCCATACATATATTTGTGATCTAAAGTTTGAGCAAACTAGAGGTAGTAAAAAGTATTTTATTCCTTTTTTATTGATGATAGCACGAAATACTATTACGTCTATTTGCTGCAAAGCAACGGTGAGGCCTTAGAAGCTTTCAAGCTTTTTAATGGCAAATTATATTTTAAATGAAATACCCCACAAGATATTGGATAAAACACGGTATAAGCTATGGATGGGTTGAAGATTGTTCTATAATTACATGAAAGTGTAGGGTTATCTTGCCAAGGTAATGGTTCATTCACCTAAAAAGGTTAAGACTGTAGATTGCGTATTCATTAGATATGCAAATAACAGTGCAACTTATTATTTTCTTATGTATAAAGTGGACATTATTGACATTCATGTCAACATGGTTTTTGAATCGAGGAATGCTTTGTTTTTTGAAGATGTATTTCCATATAAGGAAACACAAGAAAATAAGACTACTAAGGGAGCTTATGAAGGCTCGAGTACTAATCCATAAGTGGATGAAAAGGAAAAACTCAAACCTCTAAAAAGTATTGGCTGCATATAATCTAGATTTTCTAACTTATTTGTTAGAAAATGAACCTCAGACTTTTAAAGAGACTATGTCATCTCTGAAAACACCATTCTGGAAAAAAAAAAAAAGATCATTAATAGTAAAATAGAGTCGATCATGCAAAATCATATGTGGAAATTGGATCTTCCTCATGCCTTTAGGATCCAAATGGATATTTAAAAGGAAGATTAAAGCATGTGGATTTATATACAAGTATAGAGTTCAACTAGTAATAAAGGGATATAAGCAAAATGAAGGGCTTAATTTCTTTGACACATATTTACCAGTTATGAGAATAACATCCATTTGAATGTTAACAAATATAGCAGCTTTTAACAATCTTGAGATACTCCAAATGGATGTTAAGATGGATTTCTTGAATGGAGATTTAGATGAACAAAATCTACATAGAACAACTTGAAGGGTTTAAGATTCTGGGACAGGAAATGAAGGTATGCAAACTTGTTAAATCTTTATATGATTTAAAACAAGCACCAAAACAAATGGCATCAGAATACAATGTTGTCAAATGAGTTTCGTATTAATGAATGCGATAAATATGCATACTTAAAGAATACACATAAGAGGTATGTCATTGTTTGTTTACATGTAGATGATATGCTGATCATAGGCAGTAATGATGACACAATTAGAGCTACTAAAGCATAATTGACTAGTAAATTTGACATGAAAGATATGGGTTAGCAGACGAATTAATTTCTAAATTATAAGATGAATTGGTACTAACTTAAGATCATTATGTGAATAAGATCTTTGAGAAATTTAATAAGAATGATACCAATATAAATAAAACACCTATAAATGTTAATGTACATCTAATGAATAGTGCTGGTCATGTGATATTTTAGGTAGAATATTCATGAATAATTGGTAGTCTAATGTATCTTACGAATTGCACAAGGCCAAACATAACTTACTCAGTATGTAAATTGAGTAAATACATAAACAATCCTGGACAATATCGTTAGAAGACCATTTGGGGGTACTCAGATATTTGAGATCTCAAATTATGGACTATATTATACTAGATATCCAGTTGTACTTTAAGGATACTACGATGCAAATTGTATATCTGATATTAAAGACTTGAAATTCACCACGGGATATGTCTTAACTATTAGAGAGCTGCAATGTTGTGGAAATCTTGTAGCAAACATTTATAACCAGATCCATTATGAAATCTGAGTTCATAGCATTACATAAAGCTAGGAAAAAAGTGGAATAGCTTTAGAACTTTTTAGAAGATACTCAAGGTTGGACGAAACCTATTTCGGCAATATATATACATTACGATTACCAATCTACAATTGATAGGACATAGAATACTTTGTACAGTAAGTCTTGACACATTCGTCGAAAACACAATACTATAAGGTAATTACTCTCAAATGAAATTATATTTATTGATTATGTGAAATCAAAAGATAATATCAAGGATCCGCTAATGAAAGGATTAATGTGAGAGCAAGTTTTTAAATCATCAAGAGAAATGAGACTTAAACCTATAAATTAAAAGTTGCGTAATGAAAACCCAACCTATTTGATTGGAGATCCAAATATCTAGGTTTAAAAGAACAATTAAATTATGCTAACTTAGTATAGCATTAAAAGAGTTAAAACACTCTTAACCATTCCTATGATGAATTAGTGTTACCTGCAAAAGAGTTAAGTTAATCTATGCTCTTAATTATTTTTATAGCTTAAAACAAGCATAAATAATAAAACAATAAAAATCCAATATGTACTAATTAGTATATAAAAAATACTCAATTTTTACTTAAAAATATTAATTATCATGAGTGGCAAAATTTCTCTTTAAATTAGATCGAGTTGAGCTAAATCGTGATTTTAAATTTTTTTATATCTTTTATTTAAGTTCAATTTGAATCGATTTATAAATTTATGTCATCATTAAAAATTTATTTTACAAAAATATTTATTTTTTTATTATTAAATAAAAATATTTTTAATAATAAATAATAATCTAAATTGAATCTAACTCAAATTAATTTTTTACTTAAATCCGATCCTCTCGCAGAATGAGAGAAATTTGAGAAATTTATTTTTGGTACTAAAATTAATCCAGAAGAAATCCTAATGCATCGGCAAAATAATGGAAAGTGAATCATAACCTCCCGTAGTTTACAAATCTTCCCTTTAAATACCCACATTTAGCTTCATTCTTGTTTATCACTGTTCTTTTCGAAAACAACTAATCCGTCATTTTCTCTTTTGTTTCACGGTGACCCCTTTCTTGCCGGTTTCTATTGGGGTCGCCCAAAATCAGAAAAAAAAAGTAAAAAAAATCCAGAAAAAGAAAAAAAAAACCCAAATTTCTTATTCAATTTTGAAGTTATTAATCGAATCTAATTCAAAAAAAAAAAAGGGGGAAAAAACAATTGTTTTTTCGATTTTTGTTTTTGTTCACATAGTTTTTAATCATGTCGGAAATGGCGAACATGGATCCCGAAGGGATAGATGCCGTACGGATGACGTGGAACGTTTGGCCGCGGACCAAAGTGGAAGCCAGCAAGTGCGTGATTCCGTTGGCCGCTTCGATCACTCCGATCCGCCCTCACCCGGACATCCCGACGCTCCCTTACTCTCCTCTGCGATGCAAGACCTGTTCCGCCGTCCTCAACGCCTTCGCCCGCGTTGACTTCACTGCTAAGATCTGGATCTGCCCTTTCTGTTACCAGCGTAACCATTTTCCGCCCCACTATGCCATGATCTCCGAAACGAACCTGCCTGGCGAACTCTACCCGCAATACACCACCGTGCAATACACGCTCCAACCGAATCCCGATCCGAACAATTCCAGTGCTCCTCAATTGCCGCCGGTGTTTTTGTTCGTGTTGGACACGTGCATGATCGAGGAAGAGCTTGGGTTTGTGAAATCGGCGATGAAGCAGGCTATTGATTTGCTGCCAGAACATGCGCTTGTCGGTTTTGTTTCGTTTGGGACTCAGGCGCAGGTTCATGAATTGGGGTTCTCCGATATGTCGAAGGTCTATGTTTTCAGGGGTAGTAAGGAGATTTCGAAGGAGCAGGTGTTGGAGCAGTTGGGTCTTGGTGCTGCTGGGCGGCGGCCAACCGCTGGGTATCCAAAGGGCCTGCAAAATGGGTACACAAATACGGGCATAAACCGGTTTTTATTGCCTGCTTCAGATTGCGAATACACCCTCAACTTGGTGCGTTTTGATTTATTTGTCCTGGGAATTCGTTTTCTCAACGTTTGACTTTTTTGTTAAATGGTTGATTTAATTTAATGTAGTTATTGGATGAGTTGCAAACGGATCAATGGCCTGTACAAGCCGGGCACAGGGCGTCGAGGTGCACTGGAGTGGCCTTAAGTGTTGCAGCAGGATTGCTTGGAGCCTGCTTGCCTGGAACTGGAGCTAGGATTATTGCTTTGGTTGGTGGTCCGTGTACTGAAGGGCCAGGCACGGTAATGCCTTTAATTCCTTTGTTTGGCTTCTGAACTCTTACTTATTCCACAACTAAATGATCCAAATTTATATATGAATTATATGGTAGTTTATGGTTGTTACACATAAAAAATATGTCACAGTTGATATGTATATGGTTTGTTGTAATTGGTATGACATTTATTTTTTGCTGCAATCCTGGAAGTTCAGTTCACTGTTATATTACTTATATATTTGATGCAGGAGCATCGATATAAATGTTTTAGAAACTAAGTCTTTTCAGAAGAGTTATATTTCTTTTAAATTACTGCTTTAGGATAGATAAGAGTTTTAGTTTATTTAGACTTTTGTTTAGGATGAAGTTTATATTTTTATTCTCATTCAGAAAAGAATTAGTTTCTAAAACAGTAATCTTGATGCTCCTGCATCATTCTTTTTGGTCGAAAAAGTGGCAGCATCTTCTGAAAAAAACTTTATACGTTCCAAACTCCTTAGACTTCCTCTTATGATAAGTATCCTTAGGAGACCAATCACTTATAGCAAAGTTGACAGCCTCACCGCAACTAAAACCACAACTGAATCCAGCATGATATGCACTTAGAAAGCTAATAAGAAACTTTTCTCCATCATCGCTCACCCTAACTTCCTTGCCTTCATTGTCCAACTCGTCCTTCATCTTCTTTGGTTGTAGTCATCACCATCAATGATTCTCCTTGTAAAGGGTGTATATCTACGACCTCATCATCTTCATTATATTGACCATAGATTGGATCTAACAGTTCCTGATCTTCTTCTTCAAAATAATTTTCAAAAATGGCTTCCTGATCCAAATAGTCTTTTGTGTGTGTTCAGAGTTTCAGAACCTAAATCTCTACAGCGTTTATCTCTCATTTTCAATTCTTTTCATTCTCTAGTTATTCCTATCATCCCTATCCTGCATCAATATTCGTGCATTTTCCTTTTCTTTATGGTTTTAACCTTTTTTTTTTCTTTCCCAAATAATGTAAAAGATTTTATCCCATGTTTCTTTGGGTTTGGTATTTGATCAAATTTGCAAGCAACCCAAACAGAAGCAAAATTGCATTTTAGTCGGAGCAGAACAACTGCAGCCCATTGTAATATGAACCGGGACCAAATATAGAGGCTCATTTTTTGTTTGACATTTAATGTTGGTGCATTTTCTTGTGCAATTGGTTAAAAGAGAAATTCTATTCCATAAAGATTATTCCTGTTAATTACCTTCATTCTGTCTCGAAAGTTTTTGGCCAATTTTCTTGTTATCTTCATAGTTTCACTCATGTAGCTCATTGCCTTAGTGTTTACTGTATCTTTGTGCAAGATGATAAAGTACATTGTAGTTGTAAGAATAATTTGTATGCAACGATGATTTAATTGAGAAAATGGGGATTAATCAAATAATTTTAATTTGAGATTTGCTTCTTTTTTAAGTTATATTAACATCCTTGTTTGTCATCAAGATGATACTGATTTATATGAATTTTGCAGATTGTATCGAAAGACTTGTCAGAACCTGTACGTTCACATAAAGATCTTGATAAGGATGCTGCACCATATTTTAAGAAAGCAGTCAAATTTTATGATAATCTTGCAAAACAGCTGGTCAGCCAGGGTCATGTACTAGATCTTTTTGCATCTGCACTTGATCAGGTGCGTGTCTAGGCGACCTTTTAAGTTCTCTAATTATATTTATACTTTTTTCTTCGTTAATAAATCTGTTTCTATGCCAGATCGAGGTTGATTTGCTTCAATATACTTAAGTCATATGTGAAACGTGTTTACCTTAATGTTACTGTCCAAACTAGTAGAAATTGTATAACTCTCTCAATATGCATGAATTCATTCATCAAAACTTTTGGTTCTTGTCTGCCTTCTAATTGGTTCATAGATTGAACTAACACATTGAAGAACTTGCTGAAGCTGATGGGATAGAAGTACCTTAATTTTATTTGGAAACTTGAACAACACTATATGTAATTCTTACTTCTCTCTCTCTCTCTCTTGCATACTAATGTTATTAATTTTCATTGCATCAAAAGATAAGATGCAGTGAAAATATGAGGATTTTAAATTGTGGTTTTTGCCATGATTCTTTTTGTTGGTGGCTTGTAACGTAAATCTTTTATGTTGTAAAAAGACTGCAGATGCTAATAGTTATTCTGTTTACTGTGCGTGCAACCTGTTTATTTTACATAAATGCTAATAACTTCGGACATTAATTATCTTCTTTTGTTTGTTCTCAGGTTGGGGTTGCTGAAATGAAAGTTGCAGTTGAAAGAACAGGTGGCCTTGTTGTTTTAGCTGAAAGTTTTGGTCATTCTGTATTCAAAGACTCTTTCAAGTGTGTATTTGAGGATGGAGAACAGTCTCTTGGCCTATGTTTTAAGTTAGTTCTTTTTACCACGCCAAAGCTTCTTGTTCTTGTTCAACTTTTTGAGTTTACTCTTGTCTTCTCTTATCAATGGTTGTTGATAAATAACTATATAGTTGCATTCTTTGTTGGTCGATTTATATTTATATTCCAGTTGTTATTATTTGTTTGAGTTCTAGATGTGCCAACCACTCAGTTCACCTATAACTTAGTTGTGATACAATTGTTGAATTTTATTGAATTCCTGATTTTAAATTTAATGCTGATTGCCATAAATGAGCTCTCCACTAAATGGCTGCCCATGATATTAACTTTTCCGGTGTTGCTTTAGCTTAAGTTTTTTTTTTTTTTTAATTTATCCACATGCAATATCTTTATTATGGTTGGCTATGGCATGGTTTGTAGAATCCAAAAATATCAACTATTTTTCCTACAGTATAAATCTTACACTCATTATATGCTCTCTTTTCCCCCCTTCTCTTCTAGTGGCATGCTTGAGATCCACTGTTCAAAGGACATCAAAATTCAGGGGGTCATTGGACCTTGCACATCTTTGGAGAAGGTTGGACCATTTAAAAATTTAGTAACATTTCTCTTTCCTTCTAAACAGGCACACCCTCCTGAATTTACTTATGTTTATGGGGATTTGAGCTGATTACTATGAGTGTTGCAGAAAGGACCTAATGTCGCTGACACAGTCATTGGGGAAGGGAACACGACAGCATGGAAAATGTGTGGCCTCAACAAGAGTACTTGTTTGACGGTTTTATTTGATCTTTCATCAACTGAACGATCAAATGTTCCAGGAGCTGCAAATGCACAGCTTTATTTGCAGTTTCTTACAAGGTTTGCAGCATGAATTACTGAGAAGGGTCCTATCTGCTTTCCTTAAAATCAAATATGTTTGATTTGATTTTGACTCTGTTCGTTAGTAATTTGATTGTGATTTTTTTTTATGTAATTGCAGCTATCAAGACCCTGAAGGTAAAACAATGCTTCGAGCTACAACTGTGACAAGACAATGGGTAGACAGTGCTGTTAGTTTAGAGGTTAGTTTAGATTCTCTCATTTTTGTATCTGTGCTTTTTTAAAATGTTTAAATAAGAGCTTAAGTGTATCGATTTCAGTTCTGCCATTTTATCCCATTTTTTGTTTTGTTAAATATCTCTTGATTGGTTCTTTTTTCTTTCTTTTTTTTTTTGGGGGGGGGGGGGGGAAGGGGTGGGAGCGCGGGTCTGGAGTGTTGCATTTGGACATTGGTAGGTTAGCTGATGTGTTAAATGTCACTGCCATTTGTGTCTTGGTTTGGAAACTGTGATAGTTATATATGATTGATTATGTTTGTTGGAGAATTTGTTGGAAATACTTTATGGTAACCTTGAATCATATATCCTTTCCAGGAATTAGTGCAAGGTTTTGATCAAGAGACTGCGGCTGTTGTAATGGCAAGGATAACTTCCCTGAAAATGGAGATGGAGGTAATTTAATTAGTCTTCTATTCAATTGTCTATCATTTGTTGTCAGCCTATAATTTATTCAGCTGATACGTGCTGCTTAGTTCATTATGCTATTGTTTATCAAAAAGTTTTCCTTCTTATTCTGTTTTCATATTATGGAATATGGATAAGAACCTTCTCTCTTAACACTTTGCGCTGTTGTTTAGCAGTTTTCTCCACTTGCTTTCCACCTAGCCTTCCCTGCCCTTGCTATATTTTTTATCTATTACTTTTGAGGCGTCTTGCCTCTACAATAAAACATTTCTGTTGCCTTGCTTCTAATCACTTGTTTATTAATTGCTTAACCCCTTGTATGATTATGGCCTTTTGTTTCATTTAGGAGGGATTTGATGCTACACGGTGGTTAGATCGGAATCTCATTCGACTTTGTTCCAAATTTGGCGATTACCGGAAGGATGATCCATCCTCTTTCACATTAAATCCTTGTTTTTCTTTGTTTCCTCAGTTTATGTTTAATCTGCGGCGGTCTCAATTTGTACAGGTAACTGTTTCTTTTTTCTAATTTCCTGCTTTCTTTTTGCATATAATATCTAATTGACCTACGCTCTTATATGGGTTTTCTTTCTTTCCTTTTCTTTGGCAGGTGTTTAACAACAGTCCAGATGAAACTGCCTATTTTCGCATGTTATTGAACAGGGAAAATATTACAAATGCAGCTGTTATGATTCAACCATCATTAATATCATATTCATTCAACTCACTGCCCCAACCGGCGTTACTGGACGTGGCTTCCATTTCAGCTGATCGTATACTGTTGCTAGATTCATATTTCAGCATTGTTGTTTTTCATGGTATGACAATAGCGCAGTGGCGCAACATGGGTTACCAGAATCAGCTTGAACATCAGGTATGCTCATGTTCATACTTCCTGAATCTAGAGCTTAATGTATACATTTATTTAGAAAAATTACATTCTTTATGTGCAAAAGTGACTTTCAGTAAACATGCCTGGTGTTGGGCTTGTTTTCACATTAACATAATAAATTTGTTTGATCACTTCGGGATCAACCGAAGTTGTAGCAGTACTGATTTTGAGGTCTGTTTAAGCCAGAAAAAATGCTTATTATTCTTATTTTTATTTTTACCTATTCTTGTGAGAAATTTGTCCTAAACTACTTACTGAAGCAAACCCTTGGTACCAACACCTTGCATCTCTGAAGTTGAAATTATGATCTGCTACTATCTCTCTTATTATGTAATTTAGAGGATAGTATTTTCTTTTTTAATGAGTATGCTTTCTAGGGAAGGCTGGTGCACATTTGTGCTTGTTGCAATGACTTCCCAGTGTTATATATTGGACCAATTTATATGATTAATGAGGAGTGTTTTATGCATACTTTATATTGCCCCGTTTCTTAAAGCTAAATTATTGCTTATTTTCTGTTTATTTGGCAATTCTTTAAACATAGGAAGGGGCTGCTACTTAGATAGTTCTACATTTACCCAGGCAATTGGCTTTATTAACCTGGCTAAATTTGTCCTCCTTATTCTTCTAAAAGCCTGAGATTTACCTAATAACTTTCATTATCATTCTTGTACATGATGTGCTTCTTCTACTTTCCCCACTTTTGTTGTTTTGGAGAGTTAAAATTTGTCTGATAGAAGAACATGGAGGCCTTTCTCATGGGATGAGATATATGTTAATGGCATGTTTCTTTTGCCATGTCCTTTATACGTTAAGCTCCAAACTGGACTATTATATTGAATTGTTTGGAATTTGTTTGTTCTTCAAAAGTTCCGAATGCTACTTACTTGCCAGTGTTTACTACCCAATTTTTATTTTTGGACTATGATTTTGTTGTCTAAAGGTTATCTCTATAAACAGGCATTTGCTCAGCTTTTGCAAGCACCCCAGGCTGATGCCCAAATGATTATTCGGGAACGCTTCCCTGTTCCTAGATTGGTTGTGTGTGATCAGCATGGATCCCAGGTTAGTATATTACATTAGGACTGATTTTATATATGTATATATATGGACATGTTAAATTGTGTGCTTGATTGGCCCTCGTGAATTTCATAATTTTAAAATAGATGCTTATACAAAGTATTGCTTCGGTCTGAATTATCCTTAAATTTGCAAAGAAAATTGAGTGCACATTCTAAATGGTGCTCACACTGAGTACACTTCTAAACACAAATTTTGTAATTGTTAAATCAAGGGTGCAAGTATACGAGTTTGTCTTTACTGTTAACTCTTGCACCAAATTCTCAGAGCTTGGTAAATATTAGTGAAGATAGCAATCACAAACTGTTTTATTGTTGCATCAATTTAGCTTTGATTATTCAGCATTTCTGGTTCATACTACCTTCTGTGGGAGCTTGGATAATATTTGATCACCGTATTCTTCTTTTCATCAAGTTTCATGTTCATCTCTACCTTTTCCTTCGGTTCAATGTTGCAGTTGGGTATCAGGCTATCAGTGAATGTTTATCTTAATATTTCATTATTTCATTGTTGTTCAAATATTCATGTGAACTTGAACAGGTTAGCTGTAGATTAGGGACCTTATCAACTGTTTAGTTGTTCTTTTTGGCATCTGAACTGTGTTTGTAAGGAATCATCATGCCAATTTATTCCTAAATGTTATCAAATAATGATCTTGAAAAGCAAGGATATCTTGTGCCATCCTTGTCCCCTAGTCATCACCTTCTTTCGGTAAACCTTAGAGACACTTGGGAAAAAATATTTACTATTTAGCAATATTTTGTGGCTGCATGTTTTCCTATACACGTTTTCTACAAATATCAGTGTTCTATGTGGTGAAGCCTTCATTTAACGGCTGCTGTCAGCCCTTAAGTTTCGTAGGTTTGGTCTGAATTGAACCATGCTGGATCCTTGAATTGAATCCGTTAAAAGAGAGAGGTGTCATGATTGTGGCTTTGCCAGTTGGGCTCATAAAAGAGCTTCTGCACGTAGGCTACCGAGCAAATTTCTAATATTTGCTGTCGAATACCATCCCTTTCCATTCCCTTTTCTTATACTCCTGATAACCAATTCCTTCTTTTACTGTATTATCTTAAATTGGTATTCAGTGCCCTTAAATCATTTTTTACTATTAGCTGGTTTTTTTTTTTTAATTTTAATCTCCTTGTGCAGGCAAGATTCTTATTGGCGAAGTTGAACCCATCCGCAACGTACAATAATTCCTCTGACATAGCTGCTGGATCAGACGTGATCTTTACGGATGATGTAAGCTTGCAAGTCTTCTTTGAGCATCTTCAGAAGTTAGCTGTGCAATCTTGATTGTAGAAAATACTTAAAAGACATGGGTTTTTGGTTTGGGAAATTCCTTCAAAGTGTGAGTTCTCTATCCTGTCTTTGCATATCCCCTGTTCGCTTCGGTTCTTTTCCTTTCTTCTCCATCAATTTTACAAACGGCAAGGTTGGCTACCCCCACAATATTCGAAAAATAAGGATAGCACATTTCATTCTTTGTGGGGTTGCTGGAGAGTTATTTGTTTCCTTGAACGAATAAGGGGTGCAACAAAACGAAGAGGTAAGTCGAGTTGAGTTTTTACAGTGGTAGGATAAGAATGTAAGTTTTCGGATCCTGGTTTCGATATCTGGGACCAATTAGGGACTAGATTTTGACGAAAATTCTTTTTTTCCTGCATTTGTATTCCATCAGGTCACAGTGGATGTGTTTCGTTTTCTGTATTGAATTTCAGGTCATATAGTAGGTTGAGGAAGTTCATGAACATAGGGTGGTCATATTTTGATTTGTTTGTCTCAGCCCACAGTTCAAAATTCAAGGTTATTGTAACTTATTTGACCTAGCTTTCAATTTTCTTAAAAAATTTTCGATGCATGTTAATCGCTGTCTATTGTGTTGTGTTTTGTTTATTATACTGTTTTTATGTTTATTAAACTTGGTGTTTGTGTTATGTTTTTATATGGTGTTGGAAGTTGTTACCCAATGCCACCGGACCACCCTCCTCCGCGGACCCAACATGCTGCCTCGATCTGCCTCTTCTTTCTCCGATGCTCTCTACCAATTCCCTCGCCCTTTCCCAACCCCTTCACTCAAGTCCCTCCTTCCACCCTCACTTCCTTATCTCCCCTTGTCCTCGGGCTCTCTCTTCATTTGATGATTCATCGATATAACCTTCGCTCTTGGCGTCTCTGCTGATGCTTTGATAACCGCCAATAAAATCTATTTCTGTGACTGCCGAGTTTTATATGGCAAGTTCATATAATTTGATGATTGTTTCTGTTGTTGCTATAAGGATAAAAGAAAGGATAAAGGAAATACCCTATTTATTTTACGAAAAAGAGGTCGTAAATATTAGAAGTTGAATTTTAAATTTGATGGCATAGTTTTAATATATAATCAAAAAGTTAAAGATTTAAAGCTCTTTGCTCACCCAAAAAAATTTATAAAAAAATTAAAATTAGCAAAAAGATTTGATTTTTTTTTTGCCCTTTTTTATTGGTTCCTTAAGTAACTGATTTTTTAGTATGTAATGGATATGCCACTTATTCTCAAGCAAATTGTAGTTAACTGATCTGTTCGATTTTTTTCCACTGTTACATATATATTTAAAAAGAAAAAAGCATAGGTTTATTCATGCTTTAGGTATTCTTTACTTGATATTGTAGAATTTTTCGATAAAACAAAGAAAAAAAAAATATTGTTGCCGTGATCTGGATTGTGACATTTTCTAAATAAATGTCATACGTGACTAAGTTTAGTGCTTAATACTTTTATTTATTTGTGCATGTTTCACATGGTAGATAAAAATAAAATAAATATAAGGTGGGGTGATCTTTCTTATAGTTGACCATTTCGTAATGTATTGTAGTATGAAAGAGTATTTCAAATGTTAAAATTCGAATATAAGATTTTTTAAATGTTATTTTTAATTAATAGTAGATTTAGTAATATGTAAATTTTGTATTATATTTGTATATTTTTATGTATCATAATTGTGTAAAGTTTTATATATTTATATAAAATTTGATATGTTAATAATTCGTATTAAATAACTGTTGAAATATTCATTTATCTATTTATGTTTTTTTTAGTATCGCATTGTGTTTTGTATCATTCTTAATTGTTTTTTCGTCTTGTATAATCATATTATATCTAAAACTATCAAATCTATTTAAAAATGATTACATAAATTAACTCACTATAAATATATTCAAGTTATTTGATAAGTTTATCTCAGGCTGTGTGAATCCAGCAGTGATGCACTGATCATCAGATGAATGGTGATTTAAATTTTTAAAGATTTTTTTGTTCAAGTCTAACTCATTAAAAAACTCAAATCACTTACAAAAATAAAATAATAAAAATTTATTTTTATATTAATATTTTTATATTTTTATTATTAAATTTAAATTTAAATTTTTTATTATTAAATATATTTTAATTTGAGTCTGATGATATTATTCAAAATTTTGTTTAAAGCTCGAACTCAAATAAACTAAATCTAAAACGGAATCTATCCACCAGCAGGTTTAATAGCAAAAGCATATATTTGTTCAAGGGTAGGCATTACTTTCTGTCTTATAGTTAGTTTGATGACATGACAACAATGAACAAGCTATACCCGATCTCCATTTGCTTGTCAAACAAGTACCCACATGATGCAGTAATGTGCTTGAA